>JACYVW010000347.1:0-24638 GCA_023065735.1 Coffea humblotiana | reverse complement strand
AAAAACAATTCAATTTTCTCACGTTTGCTGCTGCTAGAATTTTAATTTTTTTTCTTGCACTTGTCGCTGCTGGAAATTGGGCTTCATCAAACTTTAATTGTTGCTGAAACTTTTGCATCTTAGTTGCTTGTCAAATTTGCCCAATGCATATGCGACACATATAATTGTATTAAAACACATGCCAATTCCCATTTCACTGAATATGTCATTCCAACAAATTCATGTAGCATAGTCATGTGACTTTGTAGCAACTAAAAAAAAACTTCGATGATTAGTGTGCCATCTTCGCATGACGAAATCAGTGAATTTTGTTTAAAATGTTAAGGCAACTTTCATATTTCAGGGCTTTTATTTCTTGTCAATGCAAAAAAAAAATTTTTTACGCGACATGAAAGGAAGATCTTTCGACACATTATATGCATGGTGAACATTCAATTTGAAGAAGGTGCAACCGCAAACTCCCACGAGAGTTTATTATGGCTTGAGGAATACAAAGAATGAAGCACTATTATCCACTTCAATGAGAGCTCACCAAAACTCGAGAAGCCCTTTTACTATTTTCAATCTATGTTAATCAAAATTTTTTTTTCTTGCTTTTGTTGCAGGTTGATCTTGATACAATGGTAATCTTTAAGGAAGTTATATCTTCAAACGAAAAGTATCTTCTTATCGCTGATAGTCATGATGAGCTTGGTGACAAAGGAACGAAATTATTGGTGCATCCTCCTATACAAGGAACTTACTCTGATAAGTGGCTTTCTCACCAATACCCAGAATTGAAAGATTGGTCACTCAAACTAGATTGGTCACTCAAACTTTTTCAGGATGATGGCACAAAAGTTCACTCCTTGAAATCTCTTATTTATAATAAGGAGTCAAGGACAATTCTCTTTCAAACCCTTGGTAGGCGGATCATAGACGAAGATGCACACTGGAGTCCTTCCTTGAGACTTAATGGTGTATTTAGTTATATAAAAAATTACTGGAAGTGGTTCGAAAATATCCTCGGAAAGAGCAAACAAGTGCTTCATGAAAATCACTTGTTTGATACCTTACATATTTCGCTTTTCACTTACGATAGGAATTCTCATGTACTTAGGGCATTTTGCGAGGTATGGTGCCCGTACGCTAATACCTTGCATACATCTGCCAGAGAATTGTCTCTCTCACTTTGGAATTTGCACAAGTTAGGAGAATTTCAATCATCGGGGGTATCTATAAAGAGATAATCCCATGCGCAGAGAAGCTAACTGGAGTTAATGAAAAGAAATTAAGACATATTCGACAAAGTTGTGAGTATTTGTTCGCGGTCTTGCATCACCTTCAACATGGAGAATCCAACAAAACTAGAGTTTCTGCTAACCAATGGATTACCTTTTGATTTAAAGGTAAAACGAGATATTCAAAACCAAAACAAAGAAGGATAAAGAGAGTCTCTCGTGCTCAAGCGACCTAAAATTCGGATGAAAAAATTGGACAATCCCGCAAGTTTTCAAGTCAAAACAATGGTGTATTTGATACATCGGAGTTAAATCTCACTTGCGAGAAGAGATCTATCTGACAGCATTTATATCTTATAGGTTCTGCATCTTTGTTTTACCAGATAAGAATCTCTATTATATTAAACCATCTACTTTCAAAATGGCTAGTATGATGGTTGCCGGTCGTAAGACTTGCCTTGCTGTTCTTGTCTTGCTAAATATCTACTGCGAATTCAATAAAATTTCAAATTCATCTACCCCAAGATGTGCATGTGCGGCTTTTTCGGTGCACTACGTATATGTTTGGTTAGCGAGTTACTTCTCTACCCATTATTTAATTCCAAATATCATGTCTGGACCAACAATGATAAATTATTCTGGAGAGGGTGACGTACGATACTTTGATGAAAACAGTGCTCACGACCTCATTCATCAGGGAGACAAAGCAATTTGGGGGACAACTTCTCTTGTGAAGAATCAAAATGAACTTTTTGTTGATAATGACAAGTTAGTGAATCCAAAACTAATTTATTTTGTCAGTACATGTTCAAATTAGTTAGTTTTACATGTTGAAGGAGATTTTCTTGTTGAGTCATATAGTCCATATAGATTTGCGTGGCAATTCGGATTTTATCAAATTCCCCCACAGGAACTTGGAACAGATGTTCGTTTCACAAATTATGATTTGAGTCGAATACTTTGACGCATTGCTATTCACAATAAAATAGAGTCAATGGTGTTTTTTCCTAACTATCTCTTGATTGCTAGCAAACATACATCTTCAAATTTTCAAACATGGTGGTCTATGGTGCATTATGACCATCTCTTCAAAGAGTGTGATACTTTGATTAAGAGTGTCGAATCAAATGGGGAGCAGAAGAAATCAAAAGAAAAGGAACTTGCAAACCTGAATAATCCTTTCAAGGTTGACAATAGTCTTGAGAAGAAGCAAAAGACTATGAGAAGCGAGGAGAAAATTTTAAAGAGTTCAAACAACAAGACTGTTCCCCTGAGAACCTTACTCCTAATGGAGAATTTTCGAAGGGTACTTCATTTTATCTTCCTTACTATGAGAAGCGAGGAGAAAATTTTGAAAAATTCGAACAACAAGGCTGTTCCCCTGAGAACCTTACTCCTAATGAAGACTTTTCGAAAGGTGCTTCTGACAGGTGCCGAACCTGCGCAATAATAAAAATAAACCTAATTGCCAATTAAAATAGCCAAAACCCGATTCCAAGTATTGGAGTAGGGACTCTAGGTGTGCAATGGGTTACTTGATTCACCCTGTTCCCGAAGAGTTTGCTTAATCCGATATACCTGAATGGGATGACCTTTTTTACAAATAATTATGCAACTTATAACAGGGCAAGTAGGGTCGTATCCTCAGGGACTGGGGGTATTTGTCTCTTAAGAAATCCAAAAATAATGCAGGGGGTGTTTTTGGGGTAAACGATGATAATCAAAGAAATTCAAATGAAACGATTAAAAACAAATAACTAACTAGAAATTCAAATAAAAGAAATTCAAACAGAAATGAGAGTGAATAACTAACCAGAAATTAAATAGCAATTCCCTAAAATTAGAGTAACAGTAATTAAAGGTCTAGCCAAGAAATAACTTCAGCAATGGTTCACCTAATTGATCATCGATGCACAAGTAATTCCAATTATTTATTAATAAATAGGTTAAAACTGCCAAGCAAGCGATGACAGTCAACCCCTCCTTACTGTGTCGGTGATCAAGGTACGCCCGTTAATCACTGCTCTAATTGAGAAATAATTCTAGGTACGCCCGTAAGATTTAATTCCCCAATTGCCTTACGTATTAGAGGAGCCCTATTCTAACCAAATAACGCACTATCAGGGTTATTTCAGATTAGCCCGCGTATCCCCCTGACACAACCCTAATTATGCCAGTTGTCACTTTTTAAGGCAGTTAAACAATTACGGATTTAAATGCCCTAATTGACAATAGATTATCAAACTAACTAATTATCCGGATCCAAGACAACCAATTAATCAAATAATCGTAAGCACTATAATCAAGGAATATGCGAATACCAAGAAATAAAAGGAAAAGATAAGATTAAACCGATCTCACAAATTTTAGGCGAATCAAAGCATCCGTTAGCCTTTGGCTAGACAAAGGGGATTTAGTTCATCCTGAATGTGAAAAACCCACACAAAATTGAAGCAACAATCGCGGCCATCAATTGGGTGAATTCACTTCGTTGGAATATTGATGAAAAAGCAAAGCTACAGGAAGTGATTAAATGTCTCCTCTTCGTCTGCACATCCGAAAGAAGAGAGAAAAGCTACTAAATGCTAAAAGGAAGAAAAGTCAAAGTTCTCCCAATTTTTGCTCCTGACATGCGTGGGAATTGAAGCTCCAAAGCTAATCAAAGAAGAAAAGTCAAATAATGCAACTCCAGGAACTAGTGCTACCCCTCTGCTATATCTCATTCTAGTTTCTAACTCATCCTCCCATGTGCGGCGGCTCCCCCAAAAAAAATATAAGACTTCGGCCAAATTGCCCAAAAAGGGCTTGCGTCTCTGTTCTTCCCAAAATGCCCCTCCATGCCTTCCATCTGACTTCTTTCCTGATGACTGTCAAATTGGCCTTCGTTGTGGTATTTTCGTTCTACTCCCTGAAATAAATGCAAATTACTAAAAATGAGTAGAATCTAATAATTAACCCACATCAGATCAGGTAATAGGGGAAATTAATAATAAAATAAATGATAAAATTGCAACCTATCAGCTTCATTTCATCTTCTTTCAAAAATTGTGAAACCTATTGATCATAATTCTTGCAATTTTTTTTGGAAGAAGAGGAGTGACCCTTTTGATAAGGAGGATGGGCAATCCACTAGCACGAACCAGCATTGGAAGTGCAAGAAATCCAAGGTAATGACTCTCCCTTTGGATGCTATTGATTTAGATCCTAAAGCATTCTTTAAAGACATTCCGGATATATTTGTGTCTAGTATAAGCCGTGCCAATATTGTAAGAACTCTCTTTGCCTTCTTTAATTTGACATTTAAAATTTGCTTGTTAATTTCATATTCATGATTTGTTTCATAATGTGTTCCTTGTAGTTAGATGATCAAGATTTGATTTTTATTGATAATAAAAAACCAATCCAAGTATCAGTTGATGGAGCCACTGCATTTGAACTTTTGATAAAACAAGTGGTTAGTTCTACCCAACAAAAGGGTACTAGTGAGAGCTCCAAAAAAGCGGTAGAGGATGAAAATGTAATCCAACAAATCATACCACAGAAGGAAGAACATATGATTCCATCGGAGAAAAACAAAATCAAAATTTTTGATCCACCATCGTGGCCATGAGCACCTCAAGTATCTGAGTTTTGCTCCCAAACTGTGATCTCAACATGTCGTCGATACTACATTCAAATGCTATAGAATAACTTGAAAGTAATGATCTCCCAAACGGCTCTGGAACGTATGCCTGTTTTTGAGACGAAAGCAAATAAAATCATAGAGGAAATGCAAAATTTCAATATCATGGATATCTCAAACTTGCAAGGCCTTTTAAAGGCTTTCTTTGTAAACGCGACTCGCTACGTCGTAGTGAAGTCTTCTCTCTCAAATAAAATTTTAGTTGAGTCGTATAATGAGTTGTTTTCTACGACTTCCCAACATTTTAGGGATGCTCAGAGTAAGGAGAAACAACAGGTAGAAAAAATCTCAACGCACATGTTGAAACTTAAGAAGATTGACCGCAAGGAGATAGAATTAAGAAAACAGCTTGAATTCTTGGATACCCACAAGAAGGAAACACTCTCACAGTTAGGCAAGAAGCAAGACAAACTTACCCGAATCCAAGGTAGGATGGTCGACTTGTGAAATGAAGTTTAAAGAATTGAGAATTCCCCACTTTTACTTGCTGAGAAGAGCTAAATCTTAGACAAAATGTAAGCATTACTTGAGAGTAATCGGAAAGAGTTGTTGTTGTTTGACCTTTAGGATCAGTTGCAATCTCTTACTTTGTTTCAAGTTTCATTTATTGTTAATCGCTCGAGACATGTAACCACAGGCATAACCATTTTTTTTATTTCATGATGAAATTTGATTTTTTTTCATGACGCCCTTGTATATATCCCTTATTTTCCCTTGTTCTTTCAATAGCCACTATTTTAAGCTATCAGCTGCAATATAAACGATTCCATCTTTGCATAATTCTGATCACACTTGAGAGGATAATTATCCAAAAAATTTGGTAATTTGAACAATATATTTTCAAGTATATACCGCAAAATAATTTGAACTGTTCTAAAGAGGAATGTTCTCTTTTTTTTCTTGCAACAAAAGAATCATCAGGGCAAAAACTTTAGTTTTATAGGGTTGTAATTGAACTTAGAAGTTACCTTTTAAGTTGCCTATGTATTCCAAAAGAGAATCAAATCACACATAATTCCTATCGTTCACAATTTAAACTCTTACGGATCAAGAATATCCATTTATTTATCATTTTAGATTTGGTGCAGTGTTTCAGCAGTTTAACCACGTGTTACACTATTGGTGGTGCCATCCACAGTTTTAACTCATGCGAGTCAGGAATAACATGCAGTTTAGACTCATGCGTCATGAAGTACTTCAAAATTTTTTTTATGACATGTATAATTTCATGAATTTTTCATTTATAGGACCAACCTTTACGTCATTTTTGTCCAGAACAATATATGGCCCATCCCATTTAGAGACAAATTTGTCGTTAGTAGGATGAGTCATAACTATTGGTTTTCGAAAGATAAGTACTATGTCCTCAACTTGAAAGGAACAACGTCGAATTTTCTTATTAAAAACTCCAGAGAGACGTAGGAAAAACCTCTTGATACACTATTAAGTAGTTTATCTTGTAGTAGCAGTGGGTGAAGCATATCCAGATTCCTCGGTGATTAAACTGCAAGAAGAGTTGATGTGAGGAGCGGTGTAAGGCCCTTCTGCGAGTGGGAGACTGGGGGGACGGGGACGGCGCGTATTTTTCTTCCCTCGCTTTAAATAGGGCGACAAACGATGCTCCTGCGGATTTGCTACCCCCACGTCCCCACTTATATTTATTAATATAAATAAATATAATATAATACATAATCTATTAATAATAAACTTAAAATATTGAGTTGGCTTTCAACAATTGAAATTAGGGTTCGAAGTTTTGGCACCAGAAATAAAGTTGTCTATTTTCCACTAACACTTAAAACTTAACTTATTTATTTCATTGTTAAATAAATTAAGCTTCATCAAAACTTGACTTGATTGTCATGAAGCAAGAATCACATATTCTTTTGTTCCCTTTTTCTACAAAACAATAATAACAGGAAAAGCAAATAAGAAACTTGTGTCAAAGTAGCAGGTGCTGCTTTTGACACCCATTCGACTTCTTTAGAAGTGAAACCCCAAATTTGAACATGGACTACGAGTAAGGAAATTGAGACCCACTGCTCGGATTTGTTTCCTTTGTATTGCTTGGAAAATGAATCGCTAGTATTCGTTTATTACTTTAATTGGACCTTTTCATAATTTAGAACGAAACCAATAAAAATCCTCTACCATGTGAAGACATAGTAATTATCCCTAAAAGATATTTCCCTTCATTCACGAATTTTGGTGCAACCATTTGAAGTTTTTCACTACTTTAATAGACTATAATAAATTTTTTTAAACTTAAGGGATTAGCTTGAACCTTATGGTTTGTATTTTATTGGCCCAATAAGAAATTTTGTAGGGTAGCAAAGACACAAAGAAAAAAACTAAAAAATAAAACAAAAAAGGAATGAGAAATGTATTGTATAAAAAGTAAGACATAGTATAATTTTTTCTTCTTATATTCAAGACCAGAAAAATGAAAAGGCAACTTATTTTTTATTTATTTTTTAACTGGGCTAGCTAATACTTCAATGAGGTTGTACAACGGTTCCCATATTCATTAAAAGGGGTTTTAGGTGTTAGTTTTTTTGAATTCTAACTTAAGCCCAAGAAATGTTTATATCAGCAGGGCAACTATGAGTGTCTACCGTAAAGGGAACGTTAGGCATATTAAATAGTGCCAACCTTTGGAAGTATTCAACTGCATTTTTTTTTTTTTTGCCTCTCCTCATTAATTTAGACCTTTTATTTATCAGTTTAGCTAATGAGTGCCTATTGGCACCAATTAAGAGGGGCTTCAGGTGCCAATGTTTTAGAAAGCGTAATTAATTTGAAAAAGAATATCTAAATATAGAAAGTGCAATAAATGTGTTTGTGTATATTAACATGGTATTTTAGATATAATTTAAGTGGGTTAAGAAGTCCCCATTAGATACTTGTTTAAAAAAATCTTTATTTATTTAGACTGAGCACACACTTTCCTTTCCTACAAGTTTCTCCCTCGCTGACTATTTTTTATTTTTTTCACATTGACTAGGGCAACAAATTCTCTTCCTTTTTTTTTTATTTCCGTTTCACATTTTGGTTCTTTTACAACTATTGCTTGTTTGACTAATTGTGATTTTTAAGGCAATAAAATTTATATTGATTTAATTATGTTATTATACAAAAATTAAATGTACCTGTCAATTGTCATTATAATTGTCCAAAATTATAAAATCTATTTTTTTATCATTATATTGTCTAAATGTACCTGTCAAGTGCTTTATAGAAAACACTACAAAAGTCCCACTGGTATGTAGGATTCCTTAATGGTTGCTGCTACAAGAAAATCCACACAAAGGGCTTGATAGTAAGATAATTGTACATGTTATTTGTTAATATTTTATTTTAATTTTGGCCAGATATTATGCTAATTGATAGATTTTGTTTATATTTTGTATTTTGTATTGTTTATAGGATTTTGGAGTAGAAAATGACACTTCAAGTTAAAATTTCAGAAGACTATTTGCTTCAAAGCGTGCCTATGCCAGAATTGAGAAGTTGAAAATTGGAGATGGGATCGTTCAAAAAAAAAAGATTGGAGATGGGACCCGAAAATTATCTCTGAAATTTGAAATTATCTTTTGGACATTTTGTTCAGAGTTTTTATTAGGGTAGGGAACTTGTTCAGTTAGCATTCTATTTTAGAATAAGTTAGTTTCAAATAAGTTTTTGGAAGTTGATTAGGATAGGAAATAAAGGAAAAGTCAAGTTTTTAGAGTTGATTAGGATAGGAAATAAAGGAAAAGTCAATTACGGTTGGAGAAAAAAAAAAGGAAGACAAGATATTATCAATCATTCGGGATGGAAAGACGTGGAGGACATATCCTTTATAAATCTCCTTTGTGACTTGACTGAAGGGATAGAGAAATGTGACCAGCAGTTTGATTTTTCTTTTCGTACTTTTGGAATACAGTAGATAAGCTTCCTTTCATACTTTCAAATGACACTTAGTTGGGGTTTCTTTCTAGCGTACAAGCTTTACAAAACAAGACTTGTAGGAAGAATTTTATGGAGATTTTTGGCTGCATTTTCTTCGCGGAGTGGAGCTAAATTTATATTTAGTTGAGGAGTAATCAAGGCACGATTTCATGATCAATTGTGAGATCTTTTCATTTTTTCTGTGCCTAATTTATATGTTCACGAGTATTTAATTATTTCCTATATTTCACTGGTTACTATCATTTGGACTTAGTTGAATAATTTGGCCAGCTATTCAATTATCTGAATGATTTAATGCCAATTAAGACATCAAGTTTGTAATACTTGATAGTTTAATATTAATGGCATATAATACAATTTCATTACTTTACGAATAGTCTAATTTGTGCTATGGAAATAACTAATTTAGTTTAAATGAATTTGCATGTGTGTTTGTTAACTAAAATTGGGTCTCTCTACATTTAATGCTGATATATAAAGATGGCTGAGCACAAGCTGTCGAGGGTAGGTCGCCACACACAGCATCGAAGCCATAATTGTAGGGGGATGCCTCCCGCACCTCAACAGGCCATTAGAGGTTCTCCCCCAAACCCTTGAAAAAAACGTTCACAAGAAATGCTTCTCTCAGAATTATGAAGAAAAATTAAGATTCTGCGTATCATGATGCTCATTTGGGAGATTAGGTAAACACACACACACACACAAAAGGATTTCAAACAAATTCACATTGAGTTAATTTTGTTAAATAAGGTAATTAGTGATGGAAACATATCTAGATGTGTTATAGAAGGTTTGACAGAGGGAAAAAAAAGAGAGAAGAATATATAGGAACTTCAAATGTGGTTATCATCAAAACTTAATTTCAAACACCTGCACAAGATATAAAATAAAATACACATGTATAGTGTGGCTTAATTTATTTTTACATTA
This sequence comes from Coffea humblotiana, assembly GCA_023065735.1. NCBI lineage: Eukaryota > Viridiplantae > Streptophyta > Magnoliopsida > Gentianales > Rubiaceae > Coffea > Coffea humblotiana. The sequence continues at coordinate 14,855 of JACYVW010000347.1, read as the reverse complement.
TCATGTCATTGACTCAATTATTCACTTTACTCAATTATGAGGAACTCGTTCGAGTCACATTTTGACACCTCTAGATTTGGGTATAGTCAGTATAGATTTTACAAGTCAGGATTCAAATATGCCAGTTTTTTTTCCTTAATATTATAGCTTGGGGCATGATTTGAATGTGTTCGCAGTTTTGGTTTCCCATTCAACCGTGTCACCAACCCTTTACTCACCTAGTTTTGTCGTTTGGCCAAATTTTTTTGTGTTACAATTATTCAAGATGACTTTGTCTATTGATGTTCCATCTTTAACAGCGGTCGCCTACTATCCTTTACTCATCTAGTTTGGTCGTTTGGCCAAATTTTTTGTGTTACAATTAAAGATGACTTTGTCTATTGATGTTCCGTGTACAAAAGTTCCACTAGTATGTCGGATTCGTTAATGGCTGCTGCTGCAAGAAAATCCGCACAAAGGGCTATCTAAAAGACTCGTAGCCTTTGGCTTCATATTGCAGAATATTTTAACTTCTTTAACTTTCAGATCCTTCCTTCACCATTATTACTATTAAAACATGGCCGCTTCATCTTCTATCCAATTACTAACACCTGCATTAGCAATACTCATACTTTCTTTATTGAAATTATCTACTTCAGCAAGAGCATCAGCTGGATCATGCTACAAATCCATCATCAGCTTTGGGGATTCCCTTACTGATACTGGCAACTTAGTCCAGCTCTTCCCACCCGATAATCCTACCCACTGTCATCGACCACCGTATGGGGAAACCTTCTTTAACCACCCTACCGGTCGTTGCTCCAATGGCCGTCTCATCATTGATTTCATTGGTACGTACGCAAAGAGAGAGAGAGAGAGAGATAAGCGCATCACACAATTTAAGTTATAAAGATGTATTATTTATACAGATTTTGCTCTCGTTTTCTTTTTCTATCAGATAGATTTTGCTTTCGTGTTTCTAAACAAGTCTTCAATTCTCACATCATCTCAGACCCTAAAACAACCTTAAATTCATGTACGTTTCATCATTTTCATTGCACGTTAATTCATTGATCAAATGTTCTGGCCGTGTAGCTGAGAGTTTTGGGCTTCCGTTAGTACCACCATACCTCTGGAGAGATGACAGTGCGGATTTTCGACAAGGCGTGAATTTCGCTGTATCAGGAGCAACAGCACTTAACAATTCATTTTTCCTGGAAATGGGACTGCATGATCTTGCAACGAATGTGTCACTGGGAACAGTTAAGGTGGTTCAAAGATATATTGCCGTCTCTATGCAGCAGCAACTCTTCCGGTAAGTAAATTAATGAGTTGTACATACCGTATAGCGGGCAAAATGGAGTGTGAATATATTAGTGGAAATTTTGTAGTGTTTTCTGTGCCATTAGAATATAAACAAACGAACGAACAGGTGTGAAGTAAACTACCGGACCATTGCTTCAATAGTCACCAAGAAAGCCTTTAAGTCCCTCTTAGGGTGTTGGTTGAGGGATCAAATACCCTTGCTAGCATGAAATGCCAAGGACCTCTAGCTTCTCAAATCCACTGGTGCCTTGGTGTAGAGCCAGTTTTTGAATTCTTCTTAATGACCCCTGAGATGTTTTAGTCCTATATGGATTCTTAATGATCCCTTTGGACCTATTTTCTTTTTCCCATAGTATAGGAGTAACACCCCGTTTCGGTTGCGATGCTTTTGATGAAAAAATACTCTTAGGTGCTAAAAGTACTTTTAAAGTGTTGGTAAATATCATTCCATAAAATAAGGAGTAGAGCTTTTGGTGTTAAAAACACAAGTTCAAATTTGATACTTTTAAAGTAGCTTTTGTGATTTAAAAAATAAAATATTAAATTTAATCATCTTATCCTATATTATGAACCAAATAAAAAGATAAATACTTTTAAAAACTTTCAAATTACACATTATCCAATACAATAATACTTATTGAATTATGTTACTAAATAATATATTTAAAAGCACTTAAACAGTTCATAAGTACTTTTGTTAAAAACTCTATTAGGAAATATTTTTAACAAATTACTGCAACCCCAAACGGACCCTAAGTATAGTTGTAAATCAGCAACTGTTAAACGTGAAATGTCCAATCTTTTTCTTTTCTTCAATTTTTCCTTTAGTTGGGAAAGGATGGAATTTAAGAAGTCGGAGAGAGAATGGGGAATAGAACTCATAATCTGTAAGTCTGAAATCTCAACTTAAGAAAAAAAAAAGAAGAAAAAGCAAGGTAGTAGTATTTTTTTTTTTTGTCGAAACGATAGGAAAATTTCATTATCATAAAGAAACTACATGTGTGAGCAACGGCTAGAGAGAACTTTACAAAAAGTGTTCAAAGACACTGAGGAAAAATTTTTCCTCATCCACAATAATGCCTAAGGCATCAGCACTAAGTTTTTTGCTATCTATCATATTTTTTCCCTATCCAATCCAAAGGAGCACATGCAAAATAGTCTCTGCAGCTTAGAGATATCTTCCAGCAATGTAAGCCATTTTGCTATCCGCGGGTCTTGCTGTGTTATTTGTTTCCACAGCTCCTTGTTACATAAGTTGAGCCTGACTTTGCTCCATTGATGTTGCACAGCTTTGCACAAAACCAGTTTTAATGCCATTGCATCATCTAGGACTTTGTTCCCCAGGCTTCTCTCTTTCAGCACCAATCTGCAATTCTAGTGCTTGCATTTTCCTTTACTGTGACTCCAATGCCAAGAGTGTTCTGTCCTTTCTTCGTTGCTGTTGTCATATCCATAACTATAGTTCCTTCAGTTTCATTGCCCTGGCTTTGTTGTTCGTGCATGGAGGCTGTTTCTTCTGTACTCTTTCTATCTTCGTTCTTCACTTCCACTTGCTCCAGCCATTCTTTATGTACTCTTTCTACTGTTCTTATTGGTGTGGATCTATTTGAGCTCTCAAATTCCTTTTTATTTCTATCTTTCCACACCTGCCACAAAATATTTGCAGTTAGACCAATATGTTCCTTCCATTCTGGTCTTTTCCTTGCTTCTGAAATTCTGAGCCACCATCGTTTGAAGTCTCCCTGCTGGTCCTTAGCTCTATCCCACTGAATATGAGCTGCCTTCCATATGTCCACTGTGTGAGGACAGTTTAGCAATAGGTGTTCTATTGTTTCCTGTGCCTCTCCACATGTTGTACATAGGATCACCCACTCCTGTTCTTCTGCTCACTGCTTCTTACTGGCAAAGCTCCTTTAATGCATTTCCAGATGAAGAACTTGATTTTGTATTTAATGTTGAGCTTCCAGAGTGTGTTCCACATCTATGCCACTTGTTGACTTCCTTCTGCATAACTTGAGCCAGCTCCCTCAGAGTTGCACCTCCTTGCACTTTTGTTTTTCTCCATCAGAATTTTGTAGCCTGAATTGACTGTATACATCCCTCCAGCCTGTGGTTGCCAATAATAGCTGTCTTTCCTCCTGATAGGCTTAAAGGGATACTTAGAATTCTCTCAACATCATTTCTGTTGAAAGTTCTGAAAATGATGTTCCTGTTCCATTTGTTGTGACATATAAGCTCATCCACCATTTCCAGCTCACAGTTACTAGATCTACAGGTAGTTGGCTTACCTGTGATTGTCTCTGGTATCCATTTATGTTCCCAAATTCTTGTACTTCTATCATTTCCAATTCTCCTGATCAGACCTTCATCAAGTAAACTTCTTATCCCATTAATCCTTGCCAAATCCAGGATGCATTCTTGGGGGGATTACATTGTAGAATGGACTCCTTAGGGAAATATTTGGCTTTCATCACCTTGCTGACAAGAAGGTTTGGCTTGGTAAGGAGCCTCATACCTGCTTCCCTAACAGTGCTTTATTGAAGGCTTCAAGGTCCTTGAAGCCTAGTCCTCCTGCATTTTCTGCAGTGTCATTCTTTCCCAAGCAATCCAGTGCATTTTGTTCCTGCCATTGGTTTCTCTCCACCAGAAATTGGCCATCAAAGCACTAATGTCTTTGCAAAGTTTTCTTGGCAGCTTAAAACATGACATAACGTACGTTGGCATGGCCATTGCAACTGCCTTCAACATTACCTCTTTTCCTGCTAAGCTCAGAAATTTTTTTTCCAATTCTGAAGTCTTCTTTTTATGTTTTCTCTTACGAAGCCAAATATCTGATCCTTAGTTCTTGAAATCACCATTGAAAGTCCAAGTATTTCCCTTGCTTTGCTTCAACATCCTTCCCAGAGCTTGGCATACCTCTTCCCTTTGCTCACAGTTCATGTTTCTACTAAAAAAGACTGCAGATTTGTCAAGGTTGATCAATTGCCCTGAAGCAGTTTCATAGATTTTGAGAACTCTCACGATTTCTGTAGCCTGTTGCTTGTTAGCTTTACAAAAGATGAGGAATCATCTGTAAAGAAGAGATGAGTAAGAATTGGTCCTTGCCTGCTAATTTTCAGTCCTTTGATCCCTTTTCTTTCTTTAGCTTTCCTCGGCAAATTGGAGAATCCTTCTGAGCATATTAAGAATAGATAAGGAGACAAGAGATCTCCCTGTCATATTCCCCTTCCTGGTGACACAAAACCTTTGATCTCTCCATTGCAGTTGAAAGAGTAGTTTACTGTTTTCAAGCAACTAGTGATCCAGTTGATCCATGTAGAGCAGAAACCTATTTTTTCCATCATAGCCTGCAAAAAATGCCACTCCACCTATCATAAGTTTTTGCCATATCTAACTTAATTGCCATGTATCCATCTTTCCCTTGTCTTTTGTTTTGACGTAGTGCATGTACTCATAAGCTACAATCACATTGTCTAAAATCTGTCTATCAAGAATAAAAGCTGATTGAGTTTTGCTTATGCATTTGTCCAGGACATACTTCAAACGATTTGCCAGAATTTTAGAGATGATTTTGTATAGCATATTGCAAAGACTGATAGGCCTATAGTTTTTCAAACTAGTTGGGTGCAAGATTTTGGGAATAAGAGAGCTGACAGTATGGTTTACAAATTTAAGCATGAATCCTGAGTTAAAAAATGCTTTGATTGCTGGGATAATGTCACTCTTAATGGTGCTCCAGAACCTCTGAAAAAACAGTGGAGACATCCCATCTTGTCCTGGAGCTTTTTCAGGATTCATGGAAAATAATACATCATGAATTTCGTCCTCCTCCACTGCTTTGGTCAGCTTGTCATTCATCTCCTGAGATATGGAGTGTGGAATACCATCTAGAATTTCTGACATATCACTCCTCCTTCACTTTTAAACAACTTCTTAAAGAAATCTGAAATTTTGTCACACCTCATCCTCATTTTCTGTCTAAGAACCATTTTCTCTTGCAAATTCTGATTCTATTGCTCACTCTTCTTCCCTTGACGTAGGTGTGGAAATACTTAGTGTTCTTATCCCCCCTTAGCCAACTGATTCTAGTTTTTTGACTCCAAAAGTTTTCTTCCTCCTTATATGCAGTCTTCAACTGATCTTTAATGTCAGTTAGTTTACCTTTCCTGTTTTCAGAACCTGAGTCCCTAATTCTCTCTAGTTCCTTCTTCAAATCAGTGATTCTTTCCTAGAGTTAGCCTAAAAGTATTCCTCCACTTCAAGAGTTCAATTCTACAGTTTTTTTATCTTCTTTGTGATTTTGAACATTCTTGATCCTTGCTCCTCCTTATTCCAGGCTTTCTCTATCACCTGTTGCACCCCCTCCTTTGAAGCCATCTCTTATCAAAATAAAACCTCTTCTTTTTCCTTTCTTTCCCCGGGGCTGTATCTAACAAAAGCATATAGTGATTAGAAGCAAATGGTGTCAATGTGCTGACATCTTGCCTTCTCAAATTCTTGGAACCATTCAACACTGCATAGACATCTGTCCAGTCTTTGTCTGACCTCTCATTCATTATCCAGTGATTGTTCCACGTCCAAGGTTGTCCTTCAAAACCAACATCAATTAAGCTATTCTGATCTATGAAGTCTTGGAAGTCCCTAAAGCTCCTCTCCTCCCTTACTACTCTTCCCACTTTTCTTCATTAGACAAAATATCATTGAATCCCCAGCTATCATGTATCTAGATCCCCACAGTTTTTTCCTATTACTCAGCACCTCCATTGTTCCTTCCTGATCATATGGTCACAACTAGCATATACTCAAATAAACCACCAGACAACCTGAGAGTCAGTGTCTTCTATTTTAGCTTCTATCGTGAAGGCAGTTGTGTATACATCCAAGATTTGCGTTTCCTTAGTCCAAAACAAAGCCATGCCACCTGCTTTATTCATAGCTTCAACTGCCACATTATTGTCAAATCATAACCTCTAGCTAATCTATCTATGACTGGTTTCCTGTTTTTAGTCTCACTTAAGAAAATCAAACTTGGAGAGAAGAGGTTGTTCACCTCCCTCAGATGGGGAACTATCAAGGGCTCCCCACTCCTTGACAGTTCCACACCAGGACTCTCATCTTCCTTTGGGGTCCTTTAAGGAAAGGACCCACCTCCTCTCCCCTCACCTTAGCAGAATATAACTCTTCCATAGGTTGGTTTTTTTTCCACTGAACTATCTCATGATTAACTTCCTCCATCTCTTCATCCTGATCAGAACCTTTCTCTTTCCAACGATTCAACTGGCTATCTTCATTACCATTTAAATCCCTCAATGGTCTTCTGGTTCTGGTTGGGGACTTTAATCTTCTAAACGTCCTCTTGGCTTGCTTATCTATAGCCTCCAAAACCTTCTCAGTTCTTTAGATTTATGGTGGATCACTAGCACCCCTGTAGTTTCCTCATTGACCCCAAGACCTTGATTCTAGTTTTGCAACTCTACCTCTCTATCCTCCTCCATCTTTTCTACTACAGTTGGGGTCTAAATTTCTTCCTCAACCTGGATCACTAGAAGGGGTCAGGTTTCCCCTTTTCAAGGTTCATGTGGCCCTCCTTACAGCCTTAGTTATCTTCCTTGTTTTCCATAGCACTTTGAGGCTCCTACATCCTTCCCATGTCCTAGCATCCTCCATTCCCTTCCTCAAGTCCTGAGTGTCGTTTCCTCCCTTGCCATTGGACTTAAGAGATTCCAATAGACTCTTATTCAGTTGGGTCCTATTTCTCTCCTGCTCAACCAGTTCTCCTTTCTGGAAGGTCCAATACCTTTGTCGCTTGACTCTTCAGGTCTAGCTGGTTTTTTCTGAGGTGAACTTCTATTATTTCCAGCTCTCAACCAGGGACCAAACTGGTTTTCTGCAGTGCATCCCCTAAGACTTTCTTCTCTTTGCAGGACCTCTCACTGTGCCCTACTATCCCACAGCTATAGCAGAAGTCAGGGCACCTTTCGTATTTAAATGCTATCCACTTAAGAGCTCCTGCAATTTTAACCACAGTACCTCTAAGAAGAGGTTTAGACAAGTCTACCAGAGCTAAAATTTTCTGATGCCTGCCCTCTTTTCCTCCAGACTAAGGGACTAACACCTCTCTAACTTATTTAAAAACTACCCCAATCTTTTTTCCAACCTCTTTAGAAAGCCAGTGTACTGGCAAATTCCAGAGTTGCACCCAAGAGGTGCGATCACAAAAGCTCTATAGTCTTCTTTTTATTCCTTCTGCCCACCTATTCAGAACTAACACTTGGTTATCTATCACCCAAGGTCCACCATCAACAATTCTTTCCTTGTCATCAAGCTAGGGATGTTGAACTGAAACACATTAGGTCCCAGTTCCATCACTGTCATATTCCTCGGATATCCCATGCCACAGCCACGAAATTTTTAATCCCTGTAAAGTTAGCAACTTTCTCTCCTATAAGACTACCTTCACATGCTCTAACTCCATTATGAAGGTCTTCCACCTCTAGCGTGGCTCCTGAGAGCTCATTCCTCTCCAGTGAAAATTTTTGTAGAAGCTTCGATAGGTCTCCCTCCATGGATAGGATCAGACATTTCTGGCGGTATTTCCACTCCACACTCAGGAGACACAAGGTATTACAGGGTAGAGACAGAAATATTAAACAAAAGACAAAGAAGACCACGAGATGCACTGTACGGAACTACTGATTGAGAAGTAAAGTGAAGAAAGAAGATGTAGAACGGTGCTCTGGTCGCAATTACCTCTAATAAAGACAAAGGAAAGATAAAACACAGAACCTCGTTATACCTGGCGTTAACTTACCATAGGTTTAGAGCTTGTGATGCTTGATCTACTACCCTTCATGCATTAATTAACTCGTTGTGATGCTGCTTTCGTTAGCCTTAATTCCAACAGGATTGAGCAAGGATATGGCTTGGAAGTTCATGTTGATAAAAGTGCGGGAGTTTGGTAGTTTGAAAAAGTTTGAGTTTCTTGACTTTCCCACCAAAGAGGTGAGGAGCTCTTATCGAGACCACTTCTACTTAAAGTGAGAAACACCTCTACTTAGTGAGAGGACATCTATATAAGGTAGTAGTAATAATATGTATTAAATCAAATATGTACATGATGAACAGATTGCAGCAGGGAATTTCTTCAAAGCTCGTTTGTTCTTGTGGGAGAGATTGGGGGCGATGATTACAACCATGCGCTTCTTAATGGAATAAAACTAGATGAGGTCAAATCATATGTTCCCGCTGTTGTGCGCGAAATCGCTTCAGCTATCGAGGTAAATAACAACCTGAAATTCGTTGACCACTGGTCTAATAGTCTTTTTTTCTTCTTCTTCTTTTTTAGCATAATCACATAAACTAATTAGACTGTAATTCTTGACAACTACATTACTTGTATTTCAAAAAAAAAAAGAAATTACTCCAGTGATGTTATTTTAAAATTCATCAGTTAATTTTTTTATTTTTGTTGTAAAAGCTGAGTGAATGAGCAATTTCATGGTAATAATGCAGGAAATGGTTAAGCTTGGAGCTGTGACATTGGTGGTTCCTGGGAACTTACCAATTGGATGCTTGGCTGCCTATCTGACTGATTTTCAAAGTTCCAACCAGCATGACTACGACACGGCTACTGGTTGCATAAACTGGTTAAATGATTTAGCCAAATATCATAACAGATTGCTGCAGAAAGAACTTAATCGCATCAGAACAGTTCATCCTCATGCCACCATAATCTATGCCGATTACTACAATGCTGCAATGAGATTATATCGTTCCCCAATCACATATGGTATTTCTCTATTTTTTTTTCAACTTGATTTACATTTTACTTTTGCCTTGGATTATTTTTCTCCTTCCTATCCAATGCTAGTCTCGAATCATAATATATAAAGATAGGGAATGAAGGCAAAAGAATCCTTGGCCCTACAATTTGGATGAATTACCACAAAGTTCAGTGATAATATATGGTAACTAAATGTAGTCAATGGAGTTTGACAATAATATAAAGAATCAAAGCTGCAATTTTAGTCAAATATTTTATCCTTGATACAGCCTTTTTTCCTTTTTCTTGTTTTCTTTTCAATCTAATCTGTACCGTAAAATTCTAGACTTTTACAAATAATTATTAAAAATTTTAAAAAGGACAGTACATATCTGAGCCACGTTAGGTTGAGCAATTCAGGTCGATCACGGTAAAAACGGTAATAGAATGTTGGTTCTACTAATTCTGATAAGCCATTTCTTTTTCTTTTAATTTTTAATATAATTATCATAAACAAAGCTAATACTTTGCTCTTCTGCTTTTATAGTTCCTAAAACTGGAACATATATTGATATCTCAATCGTTGTTGCAGGATTTAGAGGAGAAGCTCTAAGGGCTTGCTGCGGAGCTGGAGGCCCGTACAATTATATTTCCTCAATTCATTGTGGCGACCTACCAACAACTCCTTGTGACGATCCGTCTTTGTATGTTAACTGGGACGGTTTGCACTTGACCGAAGCTGCCTACCAATTGGTAGCTCAGGGCATGCTTCAAGGACCATATTCTAATCCTCCTATCAATACAATCTGTCCTCTTGCATCCACGAGTTCAGGACTTCTGCTTTAAGATTAGCTTAGATTTTGTGAGATGTCCCTATCACTTGGTAGCAAAATTTTAAACCAAATTAAATTGTTATTTATTTAGTTTATGTGGTTTGTGGTTGGCGTTTCTAGTTTTTGATTGGTTGGATAAGCCTATCTATAAATATGTGGTTTGCAAGAGCACAAAGCCTTCAATTTGGGAGGCAAAATGATACCTAAGGCTCCATATTTCCTTTTCATTCCCAATCAAAAGGCTTCATATTTTACTCAACAAGTGGTGTGGAATTATTTATGTTTCTGCTGCGTATTTTTGAGCCAACATCACTTAATTTTTTAGGGCTTCCTCTTTTGTTTTTTCAACTTCTGTACCGTTCATTATCAGATCATTAGTTCTATGATTTTTTTGGCAAGTGTTTTATCATTTGCTCAGTTGCAGGTGATGTAGATTTATGTATATATGTTACTATAGAAGCTCTTGTTTTTTCTTTCAATCAATTTTTGTTGAATTGCTTTGTCCATCATATATTCATTTTTCAAGGTGCGAATTTTAATACCAAGTGAAATTATTGAGTTTAATCAATTAGCTGGTAAGTTTATAGATGCTATTCTGGTTTGACCAATCATTGACTTGTGCTGGAATTCAAAATGATTTGAGGTCTGGGTTTTTTTTGTAGCCTTGCATAGGTTTAACATGGTAGAGTTGAGTGCTTATTGCACGAGAATTTTGTCCATGTACAATGATTGAATCCACTTGCCAATTACTCCCTCCATTCCATTTTAATAGTTTTAATTTTTTTCTCACACAGCTTTAAAAAATTAGTTAAATTTGTTGAAAAAGTAAATCTAATTTACTATTTTTCTAAAATACCTTTACATTAATATTAGGAGGATCACTAATTACTATATCTTTACATTAATTATAAAAATAATAATGCTAGTATATTGTAACATTCAAGGCATATATCAAAACAATTATTGATAAAAAAAATGGCCTGTAGTAAATAAGGTAGGTTATATTTACCAATAACAAAGTATACTAAATAAGAGTATTTTGAAGAAGTTAAAAATTAACTATATTTTTTAATTGAAAAGTGGACTATAATTTGAAATAGATGAAAAAGAAAAACAAGATCATCAAAGTGGGATAGAGGAAACAACATCTTAATAAGCTTTGCATTTTTTCACCAGCCCCTGAAATGTCTGGAGATTTCTAGTTTTTCATTTGCCTTTTTCAGAGCCTTAATGGGGAGACTACTAATAACTTCCTCGATTGCTAGACAACTGCATCTGAATATGGTCCTCTACTACCATTAAGACGGATTTAATTTATTTTTGTGCCTCAAAAACATTTGGTAATTAAATGTAATATTCCAACCCTCCCCCCCCCCCCCCCCCCGCCCCCCCCCCCCCCCCCCCCCCCCCCCCCCCCCCCCCCCCCCCCCCCCCCCCCCCCCCCCCCCCCCCCCCCCCCCCCCTCCAAACAAAACAAATAAAAATTAAATGATCAGTAATAATGAGGCCACGTTACACTCTGATAAATTTGGAAGCCTTTATCAAAGGATCCTTGTCCTGTGGTATGCTCGGTTGTGATAACGTTTGACACCATGATGTCGAGTACCTTCCTGTTGAAATTAATGTGATGATTGATGACCAAGGTCCATAATATGCATAAATCTCAACCTCTATCCAACGCAACGGGCCTACTTTTTTTTTTTATGAAGATTATACACGATAGAACAACATTTTTGCCAACATTCTGCTTTGGTTCTCCAAGAAGCAACGACGCAGATGGATTTCTTGTAGAATTTTTACCACAAATTGGGCCATTGTATAGTCTCATGTCAATAAAGGCTTTAGGCACTGTTTTGATACTGAGTTTTTATAGCCTCCTTTGAGTAGTTCCATTATCTCTTTGATTCCAGAAGTCCAAAATCCTTCCACTATGCATGAGCACAGACCTACATCCTTCTGCAACGTCGTCAGACAAGCTCTATTCTAAAATTAATTTTGACAGCGAGAACGAAGAAGGTGCTGCCTCAATTAATTAGTAGTAGGCAGAATGCATGCCTCAAAGGTAGAGCCATTACAGATAATATATTAATGATGCATGATATTGTTGCATGTTTATCACAAAAAAGAAATTGAAAATGATTAAGAGTGATCTACAACTTTCACAACGTGTGTCATATTCCTATATTCCTAACCAGTATGTGCATACATATTTTCTCAGAAGAACTTCCTTTTGTATTTTTCATCTCGTCAACGCTATGTGCTTATGCTAAAAGCGTGTTGCTCGTCGGAGCAGGTAGGTTATGCATTTCGGTTCCCTCATTATTTGCATCTCTGAAATTTTCTTTTATTAAGATAGGTAGAACACCGTACCAATCTCAAGAACCATTTCTCTACAATAGAAAAATATCAAATAACATACATAAAACCCTTATTTATTACGATGTTTCATTTGTCTCAGCACCATTACAATGTTTCGAAACGTATCTTACGTTTGCCTAAGTGCTCATTAGGTACAGCCTAAGATGAGCTTCAGCTTTGGATCTTTATAAAGTGAAGGGGGATCTGGGGGAGGGAATTGATATTAACACTTCCATATTTGTGGTTGGCACTCTCATTGGTTTTCTTCTAAGTCATGTAAAGAGATGAAAATACTTTTTTTAACTCTCATTCATTTATAGCCACGATATGTCTTCCCATATAAGATTAAGTTAAAATATTGGAGTACTTTGTATGTTGTTTTAGATTTGGGTTTGTTTTTCTCTTTTTAGTGGGCTTGTATAGAGCAGTAGCTTCTCCTTGTGTGACGTAATTTGTTTTTTTCCCCTCATAAAAGTTTTATATTTACCTAAAAATACAAATATCAATTGAGAAGATTTGGGTTTGTTTTATATTTAAACTAGAAGATTTGAATTGATTAACGGGATTGCTTGAGATCTTTTTTTTTCGTTTCTTTTCTAAACCAAATGTGTCCTCTCAAACATATTCCATGAACAATCATCAATTTGACAAGGACTAAGATATTGAGGACAACAATTTTTTTAGTCATCATCCGACATACATCGCTTGAGAAAAGCTGAGCTTCCCCATATATACACTAAGCGCTTAGGTTTAAACCCTCGACATGACGTGCGAGAGGGACTTTAAGATGTCCTTCCCAATCGACTTGGCTAAGCTAGGTTGGCTAAGTACTTTCGAAAGGTCACTATACAAAAATTGATGACTCTGATTTGGGACTTGATTAACTTGTCTAGCATATCAGTTTCCCTTATAAATGCTACTTTCTTCATTTTATTTCTTCCTAGTTCTCTTTGTTATCCAATGCTAGTGTTACATTAGCGTCACCACATCCACCCCATCACTACTCACATCAAGAACATGTTTTGTTTTAACTATATTTGTAAGTAAATAGTAATATTTTACGTTTTTTGCACATGATTATATTCTCCCAAAAATTTATATTTCTTTTTTTGTAAGGTATTTTGTGAAACATTGATTGTTAATATCATAATTTTTTCTTTAAAAGTAGTTTTTTGAAAAAAATTATTTACATTAAAACCATTGATCTAATATTTTTTGAATTATTTTAGATAATTTATAACTCAAAATACGACGAATCAAATATGGATACTAGAATATTTAACCAAAATTGTTGAATACTCTTAATTTCGTTATAAAAAAATAATATTATAATATTTTATGCACAAAAGGTGTTAAAGAGAGAACAATATATCAAGACATCAAGCATTGGAGCAGCCAATAGAATTAAGTCGATATGAATTCTTTGAATATGAATTTTTATATTCTTTCAAGGTGTTTATTTTTGTTGGTGGTGGGATTTAAATAATCCATCATAATTATTCTTAGCTGGCTATTTATCTTCATAATTTCAATTTGCAGAGATGGTGGGTATATCATTTTTTATTCCTATTTGTAATTTTTTTTGCATTTATGTTGATTTGTAGTTTTTAATTTTCTTTTATTTGCTTTGTATTTGTTATTAGTAATCCATTTCAATAGTATTAATATTTTTTTCAACCCGTTTGGAAGGTAAGTTTTTTAGGTGTTTGTCTAAAGTTTTATTGTAACTTACTGTAGAAGTTTTTAAAAAATTTTTGAAGTGTGTGTGTGTGTTTTTTTTTTAAAAATATTTTGAAGTGTGTGGTTTAAAAATTTGAAAAGATTTTTGAGATTACTGTAGCTAAAGTTTTTAAAAAACTTGTAGCAGACAAACTTGACAAAAAACTTGGCTTCCAAACAAGGATACTTTATGTGTAGATAAAGAATTTTGGCTAGGAAGTTTTCATATTTATTGCCATCTTAATACAAGTATACTTTAGACAAACTAGACATTCTACTAAGGATCATCCAGGGGCATTACTCTAGACACAACATCCAACCACTAATTCAACTGCTACATAGAAATTTTATGAAATTTTTGCAGCGGCCATCTGATGACTTAACCGGATTGACTTCAAGGAGAAACAAAACATCATTACGACACTAACCATTGTGGTTGATTCAGGCGGAGGCAATTTGAAGAGATGTCAATAATAAATTAAAATAATACTACGAGTATGGTGAAACAGAATGAGACGGTTTTCAGAAGAGCTGAAACAGAAGATGCCATGTCAACTTGGGGGTGAGCCTATTTTCATGACGGAGAGAAGCCTTACTTCTAGTGCCCAGGAGAGCAGTCACTCTTGTGCCCAGGAAAGCAGTCAGACGTCAGTTCTCTTCTCCACTTTCCACTGATTTTTTGACCTCGTACGACCTTCCTTAAAATCCCCTAACTACTAACAAGAACACAGCTCGAATAGAAATTGATATGGAGATACTCCAGAATCTCTTCTATTTGGATTTGAGTCTCTAAACTTTTTTTTTCCCTCTCTTTGAGTCTATAAACTAGATTGTATAAATTTCCAGAATCTAATGTTGTCTCAATTTTGTTGGTAGTT
>JACYVW010000346.1:0-24650 GCA_023065735.1 Coffea humblotiana | reverse complement strand
CATACCCTTCTCTCTCTTTTTTTTTTCAAAAAGGTGATATATACGTAAACAAAATAAATTGGCTAAAGCGGCAAGATAAAGACAATTTTAAACCATAAAACCGAGGATAAGGAAACATGCTTGGCATATCTATAACACAACAAGTTCACAAAGATACATATCAAGTTGAACAAAATCAAGTGCAGCAAGTACTATACATGTAAGCATTGACATGTCACGAGCAAATTACATACAGTGGCAAAACAAGAAGAAAAAACACGACATGCCGTCCCAGCCACCCTAACCTACTTTCTACAACCTCAAGGTCTTACGTTTCTAACTTAGGTCATCACTAAACCAGCTGATTCCACTTCTCTCTGGCCGATATTGTCCCACACTCGGTTAAAATATCCTCCGTCCGATCTCTCACTACCCGAACTAGACGTCCGTATTTTGCACCTGCAAAACATTAGCCCGTTCTTATTCCCTACGGTGGAGATCTCACGTCCTTAGCATTACCCTCAACTCCTGAATACTCGAGTACAAGAATCCGAAATAAGATAATTCACAACTCGAGTCGGCCGGTTCCAAGAGTAAATCACCACATTTGAGATTCCTGCCCGACATACATATCTAACTTCCCCAAATATCAAGATAAAGAGCTTATACCTATAAATTCGTGATTCACAGCTTACACTCAAGAAGACTATCTAATCATTTACACTTTTCACGTAATCGGGACCATAACACCACTTGGCCCAAACTCACCCCGCACAGAGACCACGCGAAGTGGCTCTGATACCACCTGTGACGACCCCACCTCCCCCTAAAGCGTACCCCAGGGTTTGGCGGACCGCCTGCCCAACTCTCGCCAGGACTCGATCACTCTCTTCAAATAAAATAAGGTATTACCTCTAGAATAAGTGAAATAACAGTTTCCAAATTTGGAACGTATACTTACATTCATTTCTATCTCAAACATTCATACAATCCCAAATATAACAAAAGTTGTGAATTCCAGATACATTCAACCCTAACCGAGCACTAGCGCGAGTGCAATCGCAAAAATTCAAAAACTAGACTATGCTAGCCTGTACCAGTCTCACGCCCTTGCTCGTATCCCCTGTAAGGAAAACAAAACTAAAGGAATGAGCTAAAAGGCCCAGTGAGGTTCTCATACACATAATCAAGTAATTAAAACAAGAACATTAGTCATTTACGAACAACCAATCAGGAAAACATTTACAATATAAAAGCAATGAGAACACACTCATTAAAAGGATACATGCTCACGTGAAGCCATTCGTTCATTCATTCGCCAACCATTTTCCTTATTCCTCCAATTATTAGAAAAACATTTGCAAGTGAAAATTCCTCCAGTTTCTTGACATTCATTCATTGATTTCATTTCCCGCCACTAGCCAATTCACTGGCCAGTTCTCCACCAACCTTCGTGGTCATACTCGAGTATACCAAACATTATCCCAGGGTCACCAGTCGCCCGACCGAGTCCGCTTCTGGCTCGAGTCGACTGGCAACGAAGGGCAGGGGCCCAGTTCAGCCAAAAGGCTTACATTCATGCACAAGTAGCATTTAATCATTTAATCATTGAAAATTTCACGTTCATTTAGGTCGAGTGCGATAAAGTACACACTCGCCTAGCAAAAATTCATTTTAGCAATCATTGAAAACATTTACCATTTAATCAAACATTCACAATAATCCACATGGTCATTGGAAGCATAACATACAAGGAACACTCACCAGTCTAAGCCAAAATAATGTCAAAAGTTTCCTTCCAGATTATTCCCTTGATCACCGACAAACCCTAAGAATAACCAATCCCAAATTGAAGTGAGCAAAGGTAATTCAAAGTTTTCGAGAGAAAACTAACACTTTTCATCTTAGTTGATACCAAATCTTGGTCAAAACAACTCATATACTACTATTGAAGTGCAGTCAAGGATAAATATGTAAATTAAGATCCAACTAACCCTAAACTCAAACCTTACATCTCACTAATATTCATAAAAGCAAGTAATAGAAATTTGGGCAACATGCCCTTTGTATTCCGCTATTTTCCAGCCATTTATGGCTTCATTATTTTCCTCAACTCAGCCCAAAGTCACACATAAGCAACATTAACAAAATAGCCCTTCAACCAGACTTAATGTCATCCAAATACAAGGCAAGTCTAGCAATGCAACCGGAAACCAGTTTTAAAGACGAATAGCTAAATAGCAGGTTTGACGTCTTTTGGCGTTTTGGTCACAACTGAAGCTATGCTTATCGGATTGGGGCAAATTTTATGGTGTGTCGAAGCTAAGATAGAGACTACATTTCTTATGAAGACATTGACACCCATTTCGTGCATTTTCAGGGTCAAAATGTGCAATTTCAGAGAAAACAGAAAGCTGCCCGCGAAATAGGGCATTTGGCAGTCAGGGATAATTTAGTCATTTCATATGCTACAGTGCTCCGATTGAGCTGAAATTTGGCAGGCAGATATTTAACTCCATTCCCTACAACTTTCATGTTTTGAGAAAGACCTGATTCGGCCTCTAACATGGACAAATATGCAGGTCAGAAACAGGGCAGATCATGATCAATGCTGGAAATTCACTTCTACTCTAAAAATTCATATCCTAACTCAATACTATCAAGTACTATATCATCAAAACCATCAATTACTAGCTCAATACTATCAATTACTAGGTAGACAACCATAATCAAGGCTGAAAATGTAAACCCTAGCTAACCCTTCCACTATATCATCCAAAACTGAATCATTAACCATAATAAGCCAAGAACATAAGCTTCTATCCAAATTTAAACAAGATTAAGGAAGAGAAAAGGAAAGGCAATCATGATACCTTCCAATAGCTGCTTGTAAGTGAAAACCACACCCCTTTCTTCCAAAACTTTTACCACACAAAACTTCCTAAGTACGAAAGTGAAGGTTTAATCGGTTTAGATTTTTGGATTCAACTCAAACAAGGCCAAAATCAAGGTTGAAATTGAAGTGTTTCTTCTCTCTTTTTCTCCTCTTAACTCTCGGCCATAAGAAGAAATAATGAAGCAAAATGAGCCAAAATGGAAGATAAGAAGAAAGAAAGTTGGCTTGGCCAACATCTTTTAGATTTCTGACAAGTGTCGCAACTAGATTACCTCTCATTTTTTTTTCTTTTCTCCCTTTCTTTGGTCAAAGATTGTGGCTAGTTTAAGCGATATTTTAGGGTTAATTAGCTGAAATAAAAACAAGAGATTAAGGTAATAAAGTAATGTTCAAGTGGTGTGTTCAATCGGTAACAAACGGTACACGTCGGTTCAAACCGATTTTCCTTAACTCGCCCGTACTAGTGTTTAACTTATGATTCACTAACTTTTTATTATCACTTCTAATCACACACTTCCCCTTATAGAAAACTTACTCTTAACCACCAAATTTAGTACATACTCCTTATCAATTAATCACACTACCAAAAGACGCAAAAACCCTAGTTTACCCTAACTATAAAAGAAAAGGGAAAACTCTTAATTCTATTCTTTATTCCAACTATTGAGGGAGTAAATGAGTAGTAAAGTTATTGTAAAGTAATGAATTCCAAATAAGAAAAATATGGGGGATTTTACAAGTCCTCACACTCTCTCCCCCTTACGAAAATTTCGTCCTCGAAATTTTTACCTTCCATCGCCTCAGATGACTCCAGAGTCTGTTGCTTGTCCAAGGCATATACCCGTGCTGGTACTTTTGGTCGGTTCCCTCTGTCATTAGATTGTCTAGATTTGGTTCTATCCACTTGTTGAGCACTATTCCCTCGTGACTGCTTCTTCGGGCAGTTGTTAATTTGATGGTCGGTACTTCCGCAAATCAGACACTTGCGCCCCTTCACCCAACATTCATCCTCAGTATGATTTGTCTTCCCACAATATCCACAAGCCAAGCGAGGAGCCACTTTTTGGCTTTCTCGAGGAATTCCCTCTTGTTGCCCTTTTCCTATTTGAATTCCTCTTGAAGAACCTTCTTCCAATTGTCCTAATGTCCAGGGTGGGTAGTGCGGAAAGTCCATTCTTCTTACTTTGGAGAGCGTTACATTTTCCTTAGATTCCTCAGGTGTACTAGTAGGTGTACTCCTCTTTCTCGCATGAAAAGCCTTCACTTGCGCCCTCGCAATTTCAATTCTTTGAGCTTTTTCAAGGGCTTCCGTGAATGTATTAATTTGTGCTGCCGCCAAAGGTTCTTGCATTTCCACATTTAACCCCTGTACAAATCGTCTCACCCTCCTTTGCTCCGTAGCTATTAATTCAGGAGCAAATTTGGACAGTTTAGTGAATTGTGTTTCATATTCGGCCACGCTTAGGCTCCCTTGGCGTAACCTAATGAAATCATCCTCTCTTTTCTCTTGGACCAAAGGTGGGAAGTATTTCTCATTAAATTCTCTCATAAAGTTTACCCAAGTCCATGCCGTCTGTTCTCTTTCCCACTTTGCCCTAATAACATTCCACCATGCCCTAACCGGTCCTTCAAATTGAAAGACGGCAAAAGCCACTTGTCTTTCCTCTATATAATGCAAGGGTACAAAAATATTTATCGTTGCCTCCAACCAGTTTTCAGCTACTTCGGGGTCAGACCCTCCAAAGAATTTCGGTGGAGAAAACTTTTGGAAACGCTCTAAGGCCCTGTCCTCTCCTATCTCAGGGTTCCTAGGCTGATTCACTGGAACTCGGACTTATTGCTCCACCAATTGCGCTCAGATATTACCCATTTGTTGTATTGCCGTTGCTACTTGGTCCCCTGTTTCGACCCTTGGTTCCTGTTGCTTCTCTACCGTCGCGTCTCTTGTTTCTCTTGGTTCTTGTACTTGCCTACCGCCACGTCCACGGCTAGCCCTATGTCCTCGACTAGCCCCTCATCCTTGACTTCGTCCACCCTCCATACCCTTCTCTCTCTTTTTTTTTTTCAAAAGGTGATATAGTACGTAAACAAAATAAATTGGCTAAAGCGGCAAGATAAAGACAATTTTAAACCATAAAACCGAGGATAAGGAAACATGCTTGGCATATCTATAACACAACAAGTTCACAAAGATACATATCAAGTTGAACAAAATCAAGTGCAGCAAGTACTATACATGTAAGCATTGACATGTCACGAGCAAATTACATACAGTGGCAAAACAAGAAGAAAAACACGACATGCCGTCCCAGCCACCCTAACCTACTTTCTACAACCTCAAGGTCTTACGTTTCTAACTTAGGTCATCACTAAACCAGCTGATTCCACTTCTCTCTGGCCGATATTGTCCCACACTCGGTTAAAATATCCTCCGTCCGATCTCTCACTACCCGAACTAGACGTCCGTTGACCCCTTGCATTTGCACCTGCAAAACATTAGCCCGTTCTTATTCCCTACGGTGGAGATCTCACGTCCTTAGCATTACCCTCAACTCCTGAATACTCGAGTACAAGAATCCGAAATAAGATAATTCACAACTCGAGTCGGCCGGTTCCAAGAGTAAATCACCACATTTGAGACTCCTGCCCGACATACATATCTAACTTCCCCAAATATCAAGATAAAGAGCTTATACCTATAAATTCGTGATTCACAGCTTACACTCAAGAAGACTATCTAATCATTTACACTTTTCACGTAATCGGGACCATAACACCACTTGGCCCAAACTCACCCCACACAGAGACCACGCGAAGTGGCTCTGATACCACCTGTGACGACCCCAGCTCCCCCTAAAGCGTACCCCAGGGTTTGGCGGACCGCCTGCCCAACTCTCGCCAGGACTCGATCACTCTCTTCAAATAAAATAAGGTATTACCTCTAGAATAAGTGAAATAACAGTTTCCAAATTTGGAACGTATACTTACATTCATTTCTATCTCAAACATTCATACAATCCCAAATATAACAAAAGTTGTGAATTCCAGATACATTCAACCCTAACCGAGCACTAGCGCGAGTGCAATCGCAAAAATTCAAAAACTAGACTATGCTAGCCTGTACCAGTCTCACGCCCTTGCTCGTATCCCCTGTAAGGAAAACAAAACTAAAGGAATGAGCTAAAGGCCCAGTGAGGTTCTCATACACATAATCAAGTAATTAAAACGAGAACATTAGTCATTTACGAACAACCAATCAGGAAAACATTTACAATATAAAAGCAATGAGAACACACTCATTAAAAGGATACATGCTCACGTGAAGCCATTCGTTCATTCATTCGCCAACCATTTTCCTTATTCCTCCAATTATTAGAAAAACATTTGCAAGTGAAAATTCCTCCAGTTTCTTGACATTCATTCATTGATTTCATTTCCCGCCACTAGCCAATTCACTGGCCAGTTCTCCACCAACCTTCGTGGTCATACTCGAGTATACCAAATATTATCCCAGGGTCACCAGTCGTCCGACCCAGTCCGCTTCTGGCTCGAGTCGACTGGCAACGTAGGGCAGAGGCCCAGTTCAGCCAAAAGGCTTACATTCATGCACAAGTAGCATTTAATCATTTAATCATTGAAAATTTCACGTTCATTTAGGTCGAGTGCGATAAAGTACACACTCGCCTAGCAAAAATTCATTTTAGCAATCATTGAAAACATTTACCATTTAATCAAACAGTCACAATAATCCACATGGTCATTGGAAGCATAACATACAAGGAACACTCACCAGTCTAAGCCAAAATAATGTCAAAAGTTTCCTTCCAGATTATTCCCTTGATCACCGACAAACCCTAAGAATAACCAATCCCAAATTGAAGTGAGCAAAGGTAATTCAAAGTTTTCGAGAGAAAACTAACACTTTTCATCTTAGTTGATACCAAATCTTGGTCAAAACAACTCATATACTACTATTGAAGTGCAGTCAAGGATAAATATGTAAATTAAGATCCAACTAACCCTAAACTCAAACCTTGCATCTCACTAATATTCATAAAAGCAAGTAATAGAAATTTGGGCAACATGCCCTTTGTATTCCGCTATTTTCCAGCCATTTATGGCTTCATTATTTTCCTCAACTCAGCCCAAAGCCACACATAAGCAACATTAACAAAATAGCCCTTCAACCAGACTTAATGTCATCCAAATACAAGGCAAGTCTAGCAATGCAACCGGAAACCAGTTCTAAAGACGAATAGCTAAATAGCAGGTTTGACGTCTTTTGGCGTTTTGGTCACAACTGAAGCTATGCTTATCGGATTGGGGCAAATTTTATGGTGTGTCGAAGCTAAGATAGAGACTACATTTCTTATGAAGACATTGACACCCATTTCGTGCATTTTCAGGGTCAAAATGTGCAATTTCAGAGAAAACAGAAAGCTGCCCGCGAAATAGGGCATTTGGCAGTCAGGGATAATTTAGTCATTTCATATGCTACAGTCCTCCGATTGAGCTGAAATTTGGCAGGAAGATATTTAACTCCATTCCCTACAACTTTCATGTTTTGAGAAAGACCTGATTCGGCCTCTAACATGGACAAATATGCAGGTCAGAAACAGGGCAGATCATGATCAATGCTGGAAATTCACTTCTACTCTAAAAATTCATATCCTAACTCAATACTATCAAGTACTATATCATCAAAACCATCAATTACTAGCTCAATACTATCAATTACTAGGTAGACAACCATAATCAAGGCTGAAAATGTAAACCCTAGCTAACCCTTCCACTATATCATCCAAAACTGAATCATTAACCATAATAAGCCAAGAACATAAGCTTCTATCCAAATTTAAACAAGATTAAGGAAGAGAAAAGGAAAGGCAATCATGATACCTTCCAATAGCTGCTTGTAAGTGAAAACCACACCCCTTTCTTCCAAAACTTTTACCACACAAAACTTCCTAAGTACGAAAGTGAAGGTTTAATCGGTTTAGATTTTTGGATTCAACTCAAACAAGGCCAAAATCAAGGTTGAAATTGAAGTGTTTCTTCTCTCTTTTTCTCCTCTTAACTCTCGGCCATAAGAAGAAATAATGAAGCAAAATGAGCCAAAATGGAAGATAAGAAGAAAGAAAGTTGGCTTGGCCAACATCTTTTAGATTTCTGACAAGTGTCGCAACTAGATTACCTCTCATTTTTTTTTCTTTTCTCCCTTTCTTTGGTCAAAGATTGTGGCTAGTTTAAGCGATATTTTTAGGGTCAATTAGCTGAAATAAAAACAAGAGATTAAGGTAATAAAGTAATGTTCAAGTGGTGTGTTCAATCGGTAACAAACGGTACACGGCGGTTCAAACCGATTTTCCTTAACTCGCCCGTACTAGTGTTTAACTTATGATTCACTAACTTTTTATTATCACTTCTAATCACACACTTCCCCTTATAGAAAACTTACTCTTAACCACCAAATTTAGTACATACTCCTTATCAATTAATCACACTACCAAAAGACGCAAAAACCCTAGTTTAACCCTAACTATAAAAGAAAAGGGAAAACTCTTAATTCTATTCTTTATTCCAACTATTGAGGGAGTAAATGAGTAGTAAAGTTATTGTAAAGCGATGAATTCCAAATAAGAAAAATATGGGGGATTTTACAAGTCCTCACACTCTCTCCCCCTTACGAAAATTTCGTCCTCGAAATTTTTACCTTCCATCGCCTCAGATGACTCCAGAGTCTGTTGCTTGTCCAAGGCATATACCCGTGCTGGTACTTTTGGTCGGTTCCCTCTGTCATTAGATTGTCTAGATTTGGTTCTATCCACTTGTTGAGCACTATTCCCTCGTGACTGCTTCTTCGGGCAGTTGTTAATTTGATGGTCGGTACTTCCGCAAATCAGACACTTGCGCCCCTTCACCCAACATTCATCCTCAGTATGATTTGTCTTCCCACAATATCCACAAGCCAAGCGAGGAGCCACTTTTTGGCTTTCTCGAGGAATTCCCTCTTGTTGCCCTTTTCCTAGTTGAATTCCTCTTGAAGAACCTTCTTCCAATTGTCCTAATGTCCAGGGTGGGTAGTGCGGAAAGTCCATTCTTCTTACTTTGGAGAGCGTTACATTTTCCTTAGATTCTTCAGGTGTACTAGTAGGTGCACTCCTCTTTCTCGCATGAAAAGCCTTCACTTGCGCCCTCGCAATTTCAATTCTTTGAGCTTTTTCAAGGGCTTCCGTGAATGTATTAATTTGTGCTGCCGCCAAAGGTTCTTGCATTTCCACATTTAACCCCTGTACAAATCGTCTCACCCTCCTTTGCTCCGTAGCTATTAATTCAGGAGCAAATTTGGACAGTTTAGTGAATTGTGTTTCATATTCGGCCACGCTTAGGCTCCCTTGGCGTAACCTAATGAAATCATCCTCTCTTTTCTCTTGGACCAAAGGTGGGAAGTATTTCTCATTAAATTCTCTCATAAAGTTTACTCAAGTGCATGCCGTCTGTTCTCTTTCCCAATTTGCCCTAATAACATTCCACCATGCCCTAACCGGTCCTTCAAATTGAAAGACGGCAAAAGCCACTTGTCTTTCCTCTATATAATGCAAGGGTACAAAAATATTTATCGTTGCCTCCAACCAGTTTTCAGCTACTTCGGGGTCAGACCCTCCAAAGAATTTCGGTGGAGAAAACTTTTGGAAACGCTCTAAGGCCCTGTCCTCTCCTATCTCAGGGTTCCTAGGCTGATTCACTGGAACTCGGACTTATTGCTCCACCAATTGCGCTCAGATATTACCCATTTGTTGTATTGCCGTTGCTACTTGGTCCCCTGTTTCGACCCTTGGTTCCTGTTGCTTCTCTACCGTCGCGTCTCTTGTTTCTCTTGGTTCTTGTACTTGCCTACCGCCACGTCCACGGCTAGCCCTATGTCCTCGACTAGCCCCTCATCCTTGACTTCGTCCACCCTCCATACCCTTCTCTCTCTTTTTTTTTTTCAAAAGGTGATATAGTACGTAAACAAAATAAATTGGCTAAAGCGGCAAGATAAAGACAATTTTAAACCATAAAACCGAGGATAAGGAAACATGCTTGGCATATCTATAACACAACAAGTTCACAAAGATACATATCAAGTTGAACAAAATCAAGTGCAGCAAGTACTATACATGTAAGCATTGACATGTCACGAGCAAATTACATAAGTGGCAATACAGTGGCAAAACAAGAAGAAAAACACGACATGCCGTCCCAGCCACCCTAACCTACTTTCTACAACCTCAAGGTCTTACGTTTCTAACTTAGGTCATCACTAAACCAGCTGATTCCACTTCTCTCTGGCCGATATTGTCCCACACTCGGTTAAAATATCCTCCGTCCGATCTCTCACTACCCGAACTTGACGTCCGTTGACCCCTTGCATTTGCACCTGCAAAACATTAGCCCGTTCTTATTCCCTACGGTGGAGATCTCACGTCCTTAGCATTACCCTCAACTCCTGAATACTCGAGTACAAGAATCCGAAATAAGATAATTCACAACTCGAGTCGGCCGGTTCCAAGAGTAAATCACCACATTTGAGACTCCTGCCCGACATACATATCTAACTTCCCCAAATATCAAGATAAAGAGCTTATACCTATAAATTCGTGATTCACAGCTTACACTCAAGAAGACTATCTAATCATTTACACTTTTCGCGTAATCGGGACCATAACACCACTTGGCCCAAACTCACCCCACACAGAGACCACGCGAAGTGGCTCTGATACCACCTGTGACGACCCCAGCTCCCCCTAAAGCGTACCCCAGGGTTTGGCGGACCGCCTGCCCAACTCTCGCCAGGACTCGATCACTCTCTTCAAATAAAATAAGGTATTACCTCTAGAATAACTGAAATAACAGTTTCCAAATTTGGAACGTATACTTACATTCATTTCTATCTCAAACATTCATACAATCCCAAATATAACAAAAGTTGTGAATTCCAGATACATTCAACCCTAACCGAGCACTAGCGCGAGTGCAATCGCAAAAATTCAAAAACTAGACTATGCTAGCCTGTACCAGTCTCACGCCCTTGCTCGTATCCCCTGTAAGGAAAACAAAACTAAAGGAATGAGCTAAAGGCCCAGTGAGGTTCTCATACACATAATCAAGTAATTAAAACGAGAACATTAGTCATTTACGAACAACCAATCAGGAAAACATTTACAATATAAAAGCAATGAGAACACACTCATTAAAAGGATACATGCTCACGTGAAGCCATTCGTTCATTCATTCGCCAACCATTTTCCTTATTCCTCCAATTATTAGAAAAACATTTGCAAGTGAAAATTCCTCCAGTTTCTTGACATTCATTCATTGATTTCATTTCCCGCCACTAGCCAATTCACTGGCCAGTTCTCCACCAACCTTCGTGGTCATACTCGAGTATACCAAATATTATCCCAGGGTCACCAGTCGTCCGACCCAGTCCGCTTCTGGCTCGAGTCGACTGGCAACGTAGGGCAGAGGCCCAGTTCAGCCAAAAGGCTTACATTCATGCACAAGTAGCATTTAATCATTGAAAATTTCACGTTCATTTAGGTCGAGTGCGATAAAGTACACACTCGCCTAGCAAAAATTCATTTTAGCAATCATTGAAAACATTTACCATTTAATCAAACAGTCACAATAATCCACATGGTCATTGGAAGCATAACATACAAGGAACACTCACCAGTCTAAGCCAAAATAATGTGAAAAGTTTCCTTCCAGATTATTCCCTTGATCACCGACAAACCCTAAGAATAACCAATCCCAAATTGAAGTGAGCAAAGGTAATTCAAAGTTTTCGAGAGAAAACTGACACTTTTCATCTTAGTTGATACCAAATCTTGGTCAAAACAACTCATATACTACTATTGAAGTGCATTCAAGGATAAATATGTAAATTAAGATCCAACTAACCCTAAACTCAAACCTTGCATCTCACTAATATTCATAAAAGCAAGTAATAGAAATTTGGGCAACATGCCCTTTGTATTCCGCTATTTTCCAGCCATTTATGGCTTCATTATTTTCCTCAACTCAGCCCAAAGCCACACATAAGCAACATTAACAAAATAGCCCTTCAACCAGACTTAATGTCATCCAAATACAAGGCAAGTCTAGCAATGCAACCGGAAACCTGTTCTAAAGACGAATAGCTAAATAGCAGGTTTGACGTCTTTTGGCGTTTTGGTCACAACTGAAGCTATGCTTATCGGATTGGGGCAAATTTTATGGTGTGTCGAAGCTAAGATAGAGACTACATTTCTTATGAAGACATTGACACCCATTTCGTGCATTTTCAGGGTCAAAATGTGCAATTTCAGAGAAAACAGAAAGCTGCCCGCGAAATAGGGCATTTGGCAGTCAGGGATAATTTAGTCATTTCATATGCTACAGTCCTCCGATTGAGCTGAAATTTGGCAGGAAGATATTTAACTCCATTCCCTACAACTTTCATGTTTTGAGAAAGACCTGATTCGGCCTCTAACATGGACAAATATGCAGGTCAGAAACAGGGCAGATCATGATCAATGCTGGAAATTCACTTCTACTCTAAAAATTCATATCCTAACTCAATACTATCAAGTACTATATCATCAAAACCATCAATTACTAGCTCAATACTATCAATTACTAGGTAGACAACCATAATCAAGGCTGAAAATGTAAACCCTAGCTAACCCTTCCACTATATCATCCAAAACTGAATCATTAACCATAATAAGCCAAGAACATAAGCTTCTATCCAAATTTAAACAAGATTAAGGAAGAGAAAAGGAAAGGCAATCATGATACCTTCCAATAGCTGCTTGTAAGTGAAAACCACACCCCTTTCTTCCAAAACTTTTACCACACAAAACTTCCTAAGTACGAAAGTGAAGGTTTAATCGGTTTAGATTTTTGGATTCAACTCAAAACAAGGCCAAAATCAAGGTTGAAATTGAAGTGTTTCTTCTCTCTTTTTCTCCTCTTAACTCTCGGCCATAAGAAGAAATAATGAAGCAAAATGAGCCAAAATGGAAGATAAGAAGAAAGAAAGTTGGCTTGGCCAACATCTTTTAGATTTCTGACAAGTGTCGCAACTAGATTACCTCTCATTTTTTTCTTTTCTCCCTTTCTTTGGTCAAAGATTGTGGCTAGTTTAAGCGATATTTTAGGGTTAATTAGCTGAAATAAAAACAAGAGATTAAGGTAATAAAGTAATGTTCAAGTGGTGTGTTCAATCGGTAACAAACGGTACACGGCGGTTCAAACCGATTTTCCTTAACTCGCCCGTACTAGTGTTTAACTTATGATTCACTAACTTTTTATTATCACTTCTAATCACACACTTCCCCTTATAGAAAACTTACTCTTAACCACCAAATTTAGTACATACTCCTTATCAATTAATCACACTACCAAAAGACGCAAAAACCCTAGTTTAACCCTAACTATAAAAGAAAAGGGAAAACTCTTAATTCTATTCTTTATTCCAACTATTGAGGGAGTAAATGAGTAGTAAAGTTATTGTAAAGCGATGAATTCCAAATAAGAAAAATATGGGGGATTTTACAAGTCCTCACACTCTCTCCCCCTTACGAAAATTTCGTCCTCGAAATTTTTACCTTCCATCGCCTCAGATGACTCCAGAGTCTGTTGCTTGTCCAAGGCATATACCCGTGCTGGTACTTTTGGTCGGTTCCCTCTGTCATTAGATTGTCTAGATTTGGTTCTATCCACTTGTTGAGCACTATTCCCTCGTGACTGCTTCTTCGGGCAGTTGTTAATTTGATGGTCGGTACTTCCGCAAATCAGACACTTGCGCCCCTTCACCCAACATTCATCCTCAGTATGATTTGTCTTCCCACAATATCCACAAGCCAAGCGAGGAGCCACTTTTTGGCTTTCTCGAGGAATTCCCTCTTGTTGCCCTTTTCCTATTGAATTCCTCTTGAAGAACCTTCTTCCAATTGTCCTAATGTCCAGGGTGGGTAGTGCGGAAAGTCCATTCTTCTTACTTTGGAGAGCGTTACATTTTCCTTAGATTCTTCAGGTGTACTAGTAGGTGTACTCCTCTTTCTCGCATGAAAAGCCTTCACTTGCGCCCTCGCAATTTCAATTCTTTGAGCTTTTTCAAGGGCTTCCGTGAATGTATTATTTGTGCTGCCGCCAAAGGTTCTTGCATTTCCACATTTAACCCCTGTACAAATCGTCTCACCCTCCTTTGCTCCGTAGCTATTAATTCAGGAGCAAATTTGGACAGTTTAGTGAATTGTGTTTCATATTCGGCCACGCTTAGGCTCCCTTGGCGTAACCTAATGAAATCATCCTCTCTTTTCTCTTGGACCAAAGGTGGGAAGTATTTCTCATTAAATTCTCTCATAAAGTTTACTCAAGTGCATGCCGTCTGTTCTCTTTCCCAATTTGCCCTAATAACATTCCACCATGCCCTAACCGGTCCTTCAAATTGAAAGACGGCAAAAGCCACTTGTCTTTCCTCTAATATAATGCAAGGGTACAAAATATTTATCGTTGCCTCCAACCAGTTTTCAGCTACTTCGGGGTCAGACCCTCCAAAGAATTTCGGTGGAGAAAACTTTTGGAAACGCTCTAAGGCCCCTGTCCTCTCCTATCTCAGGGTTCCTAGGCTGATTCACTGGAACTCGACTTATTGCTCCACCAATTGGCGCGAAGATATTACCCATTTGTTGTATTGCCGTTGCTACTTGGTCCCCTGTTTCGACCCTTGGTTCCTGTTGCTTCTCTACCGTCGCGTCTCTTGTTTCTCTTGGTTCTTGTACTTGCCTACCGCCACGTCCACGGCTAGCCCTTGTCCTCGACTAGCCCCTCATCCTTGACTTCGTCCACCCTCCATACCCTTCTCTCTCTTTTTTTTTTCAAAAGGTGATTGATGCGAATGAGCAAGAGGCCCATGGTGTTCAAGTAGAGTCCAAATAGGTCCCTCAAGGCCCAATGACACCAGTACGATCTAAGAGATTCAAAGAGTCACTTCAACCCTTAGTTCGTGCCGTTCAAGCCCAAGAGCAACCATGCATTGAAGGGATTGACTTGGAAGATCCTTGCAAGACTACCAAAATGTTGCTTACAATTGAAACTGCAAGTGATCAAGCTTGGGCCGCGATTGAGTAGCTCATGTTGAGCTTAGATTCGGCCATATGGGCCTTAGTCCATTTAATGCTTTGGTTAGCTAATTAGTTAGTAGTTAGTGGGTTAGTTTCGGCCAAGAGAAGGCCCAAGGGCTGGCCGTATTTCCTTGCTATTTCCAAGTTCTATTAGGTTTAGACAGGCTATAAATAGCCCCAAGTCATTGTTTACATTCAGTTTTAGATATTATTAATAAAATTCCAGAATTTCGTCTTCCATTAAGGCAAATTCCTTTAGCTTGTGAAAGCTAAGTTTGAACACCTAGCGTGGTTCCTAGGTTGTTTCTCGACTTATCAATCAAGCAAACACACTTGATTGTGGCGTCCTCGACCGTTGAATCCGTCTTGAGTGGTCCAAGTTTGGGTTCAATTCCATCCATTGTCAACGTGTCCTCTGCGATCCAATTCTTTGCTTCCGCGCTCGTATCATCTGGTATCAGAGCCAGGTTGAGGTATCACGTATATCCCTTTTTCTTGTTTTTGAGTCTTGAAATCATTGGAGTCACCCAAAAAAAAGTACTGTAGCATCGACTGTTCATCGCTACTGTAGCGACACTATTCACCGCACTGTTCATCCGAAGTACTGTAGCGGCACTGTTCATCGAAATTTTTTTTTTTTTTTGCTTTGCATAACTTGTGTTTCTTTCTTATTTTGGTATCTTCTTATATTGTTCTTGAAGTCTTGTGTTGGTTTAGAGTAAAAAAAAAAAAAAAAAAAATTTGCGACGGCTAGGGTTTTTGCTCTTCTTATTGCCGCATATCAAGTAGGTTTGTTCCTTGTGTTGTAATCTGCCTAGATTGTTTTTATCCAATATTTACTGTTAGTTTGTCTAGATTGTGGTCTAATTCTGGTTGGTTATTGTGTTGCTTGGGGCGTGAAAACAACCCAACAAAAAGTCCAAAAAAAAAGAAGTTTCACATACCTCATTGTTCTTGAGTCGTGGCTGGAAATTTTCCTTGGGAGGCTGCCGAACCTGTTTTGCCCTTTTTTCTTGAAATTTGTGTTGTTTCTTGCAAAACTTGAATACCAAAACATATTTGGGGAAGTTCTTGAGCTTCTTGAACGAATTTCTTGAAGTTCTTGAACCACCAAAGGCTGATTTGGGGAGATTCTTGAAACCAAATTGTGAGGTTCTTGATACTTGAAACAATCTTCAATCTTGTCTTGGCGAATCTTAAAACTAGAACCGAATTCAAGGAAATTTTTGGGACTGGAATTACGTGCTTAAAATAATCTGTTGAGCCACAAAAAAAACAAAAGAAAGAAAGAAAAGAAACGAAAAAAGGAAAGAAAAAAAGGGGAGAAAGATATTGGCTCTAGTTTCCTAATTGTGCACCAAGTCCCACCTTGACTCCAACTAATCCTAATTCTGTTGGGATTAATAGCAGCCAAGAACCCATCGGCCAAAGGCCCAAGTTCCCCTCCAACCGACCTCAAACAGCCCACCTTATACCCAATTCCGTTTCCAAAATCCAAAAGCCAACCGCTACACCTTGCCACGCCAAACCAACCCGCAATTTTGAATCGGTTGAGTGTCATTTTGTGGTCCGATTGGGCTGCAATTTGAGGGTTGCCCTATACACCAAAACAGCAACCAAAATACCCCAAAAACCCTGACCAAAAGGCCGCGAAACAGCAGCTCCATAAATTCCAGAAAATTTGGTCTTCGGGTTAGAGTTTTCTAGGATTTTCAAAATTTCAGCCTTGAGGTCATTTGTCTTGCTTTCTTTTTGAGTCGTTAGTTGTTGTTAGTCATAATCTAAGTTTTATGTCATGTCTAGGTCTTCATTCACCTCCATTCATTGCTACTATCTTGTGTCACTTGTTGACTAGTCAAGAACAAACCTTGCGGTGACGCCTAGTTTGTTCAACCCGAGCAACTAGCAAGCCTAAGGATTTGCTTGGTGAGATTATTAGTGAGTGATACACTTGAGTGAAATACGAGCGTGAGTGACCTATACATTGTACAAAAAAAAAAGAGCGGTAGTTGTTTTATTTGTTTTTACAAGCTACATAAGCATGTCAAGTGGGGTTGGATACCAAACCATGGACCTAAAACTACACATGGAGGCCATGAAGGAAGAATTCAAGCAGAGTTTGGATGAAACTTTCGAGCCTCTTCATAGACGCCTTGACCGAATGGTGAATAAGGATGTCAAGAGGAGGGGTTATCCACAATTTCACCCCAACATCCAACATACCTCTTCAAAGTCAGTATATTCAAGGAGAATGGAGGAGGTTCATTCGACAACAAAGCATGTCAATACATTATCCATAGATAAAGGAGTTAGAAGAGTGTGGGAGACATATCAACAACTCCTCCAACAAAAACTTGAAAAAGAGCGAGTTGAGTGTGGTGGTGAGCGTGCACTTGAGGTAAAAATTGAGGAAAGTGTCAAAGAGAGAGAGAATGAACATTTAAAAGAGTTGAGTGTGGAAAATTTCATGCACGATTCTGCCAAAGTGGAAAAACAAGAGAGAAAGTCGACATCTATTGTACAATCTAAGGATGTGAAGAGAACTTCTTATTGTACTAACCATCTTAACTTTGCATTGTCTAGTGTTTCTTGTTTTGTGCAGGTTAGCAAAGTGCAATCGACCTTTGGTCTTAAAGTGGTTCCATTCCTACATCCTTTAGAGAATTGAAGAGCTTTCATGGAGTTTGTGCTTTAAGTGTGGTATCTCTTTGTTATCATAACAAGTGACCAATCTCTCACCTAGAGTTGATTTGTTGTTGCGTCGAATGAAGTTTCAAAGGAAGTGTCTACACTTGAAACTTGTTATAAACTTCCTTCTTATTTCGTTGGTGATAATTCTTTCCTCATTGTTCCAAATTCTGATTCCTTACAACCGGATTTTATTCTTCAATTGAAGGTACAAAAGCTAATTATCTCGATCTTGGCTCCATTTGTGCAAGATAGGGCCATACCAAACAACAACTTGCAATGTATTTCGTAACGCTTGCACAATCATATTTGGGACTTTTCTAACCTGATTGAGCATCACTATGAAGATCCTTATCTTGTAAATGTGAATGGTAAGTCTGTCAAGTGATTTTATACCTACAAATGCTAACTGTGGTGATTTATTGTGTAGGTCCAAATTCGACCATTCATGGCAAAAGACTGATTAGAGAGCTTTGGAGTGGAACCTGGAATTTTCACAAGCTTTATACAAGATGTTTCTTGTCTTGGAGAATGTTGTTGTTCGAAAGCATCATAAGGCTGTCCAAGCGACATGTGACATGGTTGGTGCTCATTCATCTAGTCCCCACATTGCTATCCTATAAGCGCACCAACATGGAGTTCCATTTGCGTATCTACTATGGTTTTCGATCCAGGAAAGAGATGTGCGATGTTCTTCCTCTCATTAACATTTTTCCCCCAAGATTTGAGGGCAAATCCTTCTCAAGAGGAGGGGAATGATGCGAATGAGCAAGAGGCCCATGGTGTTCAAGTAGAGTCCAAATAGGTCCCTCAAGGCCCAATGACACCAGCACGATCTAAGAGATTCAAAGAGTCACTTCAACCCTTAGTTCATGCCGTTCAAGCCCAAGAGCAACCATGCATTGAAGGGATTGACTTGGAAGATCCTTGAAAGACTACCAAAATGTTGCTTACAATTGAAACTGCAAGTGATCAAGCTTGGGCCGCGATTGAGTAGCTCATGTTGAGCTTAGATTCGGCCATATGGGCCTTAGTCCATTTAATGCTTTGGTTAGCTAATTAGTTAGTAGTTAGTGGGTTAGTTTTGGCCAAGAGAAGGCCCAAGGGCTGGCCGTATTTCCTTTGCTATTTCCAAATTCTATTAGGTTTAGACAAGGGTATAAATAGCCCCAAGTCATTGTTTACATTCAGTTTTACGATATTTTTAATAAAATTCCAGAATTTCGTCTTCCATTAAGGAAAATTCCTTTAGCTTGTGAAAGCTAGTTTGAACACCCTAGCGTGGTTCCTAGGTTGTTTCTCGACTAATCAATCAAGCAAACACACTTGATTGTGGCGTCCTCGACCGTTGAATCCGATCTTGAGTGGTCCAAGTTTGGGTTCAATTCCGTCCATTGTCAACGTGTCCTCTGCGATCCAATTCTTTGCTTTCGCGCTCGTATCAGTGATATAGTACGTAAACAAAATAAATTGGCTAAAGCGGCAAGATAAAGACAATTTTAAACCATAAAACCGAGGATAAGGAAACATGCTTGGCATATCTATAACACAACAAGTTCACAAAGATACATATCAAGTTGAACAAAATCAAGTGCAGCAAGTACTATACATGTAAGCATTGACATGTCACGAGCAAATTACATACAGTGGCAAAACAAGAAGAAAAACACGACATGCCGTCCCAGCCACCCTAACCTACTTTCTACAACCTCAAGGTCTTACGTTTCTAACTTAGGTCATCACTAAACCAGCTGATTCCACTTCTCTCTGGCCGATATTGTCCCACACTCGGATAAAACATCCTCCGTCCGATCTCTCACTACCCGAACTAGACGTCCGTTGACCCCTTGCATTTGCACCTGCAAAACATTAGCCCGTTCTTATTCCCTACGGTGGAGATCTCACGTCCTTAGCATTACCCTCAACTCCTGAATACTCGAGTACAAGAATCCGAAATAAGATAATTCACAACTCGAGTCGGCCGGTTCCAAGAGTAAATCACCACATTTGAGACTCCTGCCCGACATACATATCTAACTTCCCCAAATATCAAGATAAAGAGCTTATACCTATAAATTCGTGATTCACAGCTTACACTCAAGAAGACTATCTAATCATTTACACTTTTCACGTAATCGGGACCATAACACCACTTGGCCCAAACTCACCCCACACAGAGACCACGCGAAGTGGCTCTGATACCACCTGTGACGACCCCAGCTCCCCCTAAAGCGTACCCCAGGGTTTGGCGGACCGCCTGCCCAACTCTCGCCAGGACTCGATCACTCTCTTCAAATAAAATAAGGTATTACCTCTAGAATAAGTGAAATAACAGTTTCCAAATTTGGAACGTATACTTACATTCATTTCTATTCAAACATTCATACAATCCCAAATATAACAAAAGTTGTGAATTCCAGATACATTCAACCCTAACCGAGCACTAGCGCGAGTGCAATCGCAAAAATTCAAAAACTAGACTATGCTAGCCTGTACCAGTCTCACGCCCTTGCTCGTATCCCCTGTAAGGAAAACAAAACTAAAGGAATGAGCTAAAGGCCCAGTGAGGTTCTCATACACATAATCAAGTAATTAAAACGAGAACATTAGTCATTTACGAACAACCAATCAGGAAAACATTTACAATATAAAAGCAATGAGAACACACTCATTAAAAGGATACATGCTCACGTGAAGCCATTCGTTCATTCATTCGCCAACCATTTTCCTTATTCCTCCAATTATTAGAAAAACATTTGCAAGTGAAAATTCCTCCAGTTTCTTGACATTCATTCATTGATTTCATTTCCCGCCACTAGCCAATTCACTGGCCAGTTCTCCACCAACCTTCGTGGTCATACTCGAGTATACCAAATATTATCCCAGGGTCACCAGTCGTCCGACCCAGTCCGCTTCTGGCTCGAGTCGACTGGCAACGTAGGGCAGAGGCCCAGTTCAGCCAAAAGGCTTACATTCATGCACAAGTAGCATTTAATCATTGAAAATTTCACGTTCATTTAGGTCGAGTGCGATAAAGTACACACTCGCCTAGCAAAAATTCATTTTAGCAATCATTGAAAACATTTACCATTTAATCAAACAGTCACAATAATCCACATGGTCATTGGAAGCATAACATACAAGGAACACTCACCAGTCTAAGCCAAAATAATGTCAAAAGTTTCCTTCCAGATTATTCCCTTGATCACCGACAAACCCTAAGAATAACCAATCCCAAATTGAAGTGAGCAAAGGTAATTCAAAGTTTTCGAGAGAAAACTAACACTTTTCATCTTAGTTGATACCAAATCTTGGTCAAAACAACTCATATACTACTATTGAAGTGCAGTCAAGGATAAATATGTAAATTAAGATCCAACTAACCCTAAACTCAAACCTTGCATCTCACTAATATTCATAAAAGCAAGTAATAGAAATTTGGGCAACATGCCCTTTGTATTCCGCTATTTTCCAGCCATTTATGGCTTCATTATTTTCCTCAACTCAGCCCAAAGCCACACATAAGCAACATTAACAAAATAGCCCTTCAACCAGACTTAATGTCATCCAAATACAAGGCAAGTCTAGCAATGCAACCGGAAACCAGTTCTAAAGACGAATAGCTAAATAGCAGGTTTGACGTCTTTTGGCGTTTTGGTCACAACTGAAGCTATGCTTATCGGATTGGGGCAAATTTTATGGTGTGTCGAAGCTAAGATAGAGACTACATTTCTTATGAAGACATTGACACCCATTTCGTGCATTTTCAGGGTCAAAATGTGCAATTTCAGAAGAAAACAGAAAAGCTGCCCGCGAAATAGGGCATTTGGCAGTCAGGGATAATTTAGTCATTTCATCATGCTATAGTGCTCCGATTGAGCTGAAAATTTTACAGGAAGATATTTTAACTCCATTCCCTACAACTTCATGTTTTGAGAAAGACCTGATTCGGCTCTAACATGGACAAATATGCAGGTCAGAAACAGGGCAGATCATTGATCAATGCTGGAAATTCACTTCTACTCTAAAAATTCATATCCTAACTCAATACTATCAAAGTACTATATCATCAAAACCATCAATTACTAGCTCAATACTATCAATTACTTGGTAGACAACCATAATCAAGGCTGAAAATGTAACCCTAGCTAAACCCTTCCACTATATCATCCAAAACTGAATCATTAACCATAATAAGCCAAGAACATAAGCTTCTATCCAAATTTAAAACGAGATTAAGGAAGAGAAAAGGAAAGGCAATCACGATACCTTCCAATAGCTGCTTTGTAAGTGAAAACCACACCCCTTTCTTCCAAAACTTTTACCACACAAAACTTCCTAAGTACGAAAGTGAAGGTTTAATCGGTTTAGATTTTTGGATTCAACTCAAACCAAGGCCAAAATCAAGGTTGAAATTGAAGTGTTTCTTCTCTCTTTTTTCTCCTCTTAACTCTCGGCCCATAAGAAGAAATAATGAAGCAAAATGAGCCAAAATGGAAGATAAGAAGAAAGAAAGTTTGGCTTGGCCAACATCTTTTAGATTTCTGACAAGTGTCGCAACTAGATTACCTCTCATTTTTTTTTCTTTTCTCCCTTTCTTTGGTCAAAGATTGTGGCTAGTTTAAGCGATATTTTAGGGTTAATTAGCTGAAATAAAACAAGAGATTAAGGTAATAAAGTAATGTTCAAGTGGTGTGTTCAATCGGTAACAAACGGTACACGTCGGTTCAAACCGATTTTCCTTAACTCGCCCGTACTAGTGTTTAACTTATGATTCACTAACTTTTATTATCACTTCTAATCACACACTTCCCCTTATAGAAAACTTACTCTTAACCACCAAATTTAGTACATACTCCTTATCAATTAATCACAACTACCAAAAGACGCAAAAACCCTAGTTTACCCTAACTATAAAAGAAAAGGGAAAACTCTTAATTCTATTCTTTATTCCAACTATTGAGGGAGTAAATGAGTAGTAAAGTTATTGTAAAGTAATGAATTCCAAATAAGAAAAATATGGGGGATTTTACAAGTCCCACACTCTCTCCCCCTTACGAAAATTTCGTCCTCGAAATTTTTACCTTCCATCGCCTCAGATGACTCTAGAGTCTGTTGCTTGTCCAAGGCATATACCCGTGCTGGTACTTTTGGTCGGTTCCCTCTGTCATTAGATTGTCTAGATTTGGTTCTATCCACTTTGTTGAGCACTATTCCCTCATGACTGATTCTTCGGGACAGTTGTTAATTTGATGGTCGGTACTTCCGCAAATCAGACACTTGCGCCCTTCACCCAACATTCATCCTCAGTATGATTTGTCTTCCCACAATATCCACAAGCCAAGCGAGGAGCCACTTTTTGGCTTTCTCGAGGAATTCCCTCTTGTTGCCCTTTTCCTATTTGAATTCCTCTTGAAGAACCTTCTTCCAATTGTCCTAATGTCCAGGGTGGGTAGTGCGGAAAGTCCATTCTTCTTACTTTGGAGAGCGTTACATTTTCCTTAGATTCTTCAGGTGTACTTGTAGGTGTACTCCTCTTTCTCGCATGAAAAGCCTTCACTTGCGCCCTCGCAATTTCAATTCTTTGAGCTTTTTCAAGGGCTTCCGTGAATGTATTAATTTGTGTTGCCGCCAAAGGTTTCTTGCATTTTCACATTTAACCCCTTTACAAATCGTCTCACCCTCCTTTGCTCCGTAGCTATTAATTCAGGAGCAAATTTGGACAGTTTAGTGAATTGTGTTTCATATTCGGCCACGCTTAGGCTCCCTTGGCGTAACCTAATGAAATCATCCTCTCTTTTCTCTTGGACCAAAGGTGGGAAGTATTTCTCATTAAATTCTCTCATAAAGTTTACCCAAGTCCATGCCGTCTGTTCTCTTTCCCACTTTGCCCTATAACATTCCACCCATGCCCTAACGGGTCCTTCAAATTGAAAGACGCCAAAAGCCACTTGTCTTTCCTCTATATAATGCAAGGGTACAAAAATATTTATCGTTGCCTCCAACCAGTTTTCAGCTTACTTCGGGGTCAGACCCTCCAAAGAATTTCGGTGGAGAAAACTTTTGGAAACGCTCTAAGGCCCTGTCCTCTCCTATCTCAGGGTTCCTAGGCTGATTCACTGGAACTCGGACTTATTGCTCCACCAATTGCGCGAAGATATTACCCATTTGTTGTATTGCCGTTGCTACTTGGTCCCCTGTTTTCGACCCTTGGTTCCTGTTGCTTTCTCTACCGTCGCGTCTCTTGTTTCTCTGGTTCTTGTACTTGCCTACCGCCACGTCCACAGCTAGCCCTATGTCCTCGACTAGCCCCTCATCCTTGACTTCGTCCACCCTCCATACCCTTCTCTCTCTCTTTTTTTTTAAAAAGGTGATATAGTACGTAAACAAAATAAATTGGCTAAAGCGGCAAGATTAAAGATAATTTTAAACCATAAAACCGAGGATAAGGAAACGTGCTTGGCATATCTATAACACAACAAAGTTCACAAAGATACATAATCAAGTTGAACAAAATCAAGTGCAGCAAGTACTATACATGTAAGCATTGACATGTCATGAGCAAATTACATACAGTTGCAATACAGTGGCAAAACAAGAAGAAAACACGACATGCCGTCCCAGCCACCCTAACCTACTTTCTACAACCTCAAGGTCTTACGTTTCTAACTTAGGTCATCACTAAAACCAGCTGATTCCACTTCTCTCTGGCCGATATTGTCCCACACTCGGTTAAAATATCCTCCGTCCGATCTCTCACTTCTCTTACTACCCAAACTAGACGTCCGTTGACCCCTTGCATTTGCTCTTGCAAAACATTAGCCCGTTCTTATTCCCTACGGTGGAGATCTCACGTCCTTAGCATTACCCTCAACTCCTGAATACTCGAGTACAAGAATCCGAAATAAGATAATTCACAACTCGAGTCGGCC
>JACYVW010000345.1:0-25006 GCA_023065735.1 Coffea humblotiana | reverse complement strand
CATTTCGTACTCAAGCACCAAAACAAAATCAAGTCTTTTCACAAGGTTGGCCATCCCAAGGCGTAAATCAACCCAATCCCGTTCCTGCCTGACATACGAACTAAAACATAAACCCAACATGACTCACTCGGTCCCACGCCCCATAAAGATCTGAAGCCTATGCTCTGATACCACCTGTGACGGCCCCACCTCTCCCTAGGGTAACCCAGAGGGTTCGGCGGACCGTCTGCACAACTCTCGCCGGAACTCTATACAAACCTCAACCAAATTACACTTCGATTCCAATAAATACAATATTTACATCCCATTTCATGTCCAAGCGAATGCTAATACAATTTCAAGAAATAAAGACAATCCAAATAAAGTCTCCGCTTCACTTGAACTCTTCCATTCCTGGTTCCTGCAAGGCAACTAAAATATTTTTGGGGTGAGCTAAAAGCTCAGTGAGTGCTCAGTGAAAATCGGTGAGCAAAATCTCATTTAGTTAAAACATTGATTTCCCAATCAATTCCATAAAATCTTTGAGTTTTTCAAGTCATTTAGCTAAAATCTTGTATTTAAAATTCCAAACGAAACATCAAGAGACAGTTAAGCAATTCAATAACATATCACTCAACCACTCAATATATACCAAATCAATAACAGAAATAGAACAATACAATCAAAGGATACGAGCGGCTCCAAAGTCAATTCAATTCCACACTTGATCTTATGTTGACACTCCGTCAACCAATAATCCGTAGAACTCCACCCGTCCACCTTATCACCCACTCTGGCCAGTCCACTCAATAACAATATCATTAACAATAATGATAATAGCCTGAGCATCTCAAGTCTCCCAAGCTTACAGCACAGAGCAACCCGGGGTCAATAACAGTAACAATAGCAATACCAGCTTGAGCTTACAGCACATAGCAACTCAAGCCTCCCGAGCTTACAGCACACAGCAACTCGGGGTCAATAACAGTAACAATAGCAATACCAGCTTGAGCTTACAGCACACAGCAACTCAAGCCTCCCGGGCTTTCAGCACACATGCTACCCAGGGTAAAAATATTAAGTCACAATATTCGGATCTCAAAGTTAGCATTGGACTGACTTCGACCAAACCCTGGCCGGCTCGAATAGTCCGTCTAACCCAGAGATCGGGCATAGTCACTTCTCCAGGAGGTGGGGTGTTACCCACAACAAGTGAAGAGTCCAATCCCGTAGGTCAAGGAACCTAGCACCCCTCCAGGAGGTGGGGTGTTACCCACAACAAGTGACCAGCCCACATGCACATCACATCACATATCACACATCCAATATCGAAATATTGAGACCTAAATCGAGTGCGATAAGGTACACCCCCGTCTAAGTCTCATTTGGTCACATAAGGCAGTGAACACAATAAGAATCCAATTACTCACCAAAAGATAAACCAGTTCGCAAATCCATTCACCAAACACCTTTAGTAACAGTAAATACATTTCTATGGAATCTAGTGCACATTTAGCAAAAGTCCTTAAGCAAATCATTTGGCGAATATTCAGCATATTTAACTAAAACACTTGAGTAAAGCATTTAGAAAAGATGACCACTCACATTAAGCACATAAAGCAGATTTTACTAGAACACTTTGGGAAATCCTTTAGCAAGTAAAGAACACTCACCTATATAAGCAAAATAACGTCCAGAGTATCCTTTCGGATAACACCCTTAATCACCAAGGAACCCTAAAAATAACCATAAGAAAATATTACGATTCAACCATCAAAATATTTGGTAGATCAAAGAAAATCCGAATACCTACTAGTACAAGGTATTAGTATGAGTTTTAAAGTAAAAAGAGTACTTTTAGATCAAAGGGCATAAGTAACTAAGAGTTTTCCAAATCAAACATAAAACTCAACTTAAAAGGGTTTAGAAAATTTCATCGGAAAAAGGAAACGAAACGGAAACGGAAAACACCTAGTGCGAGGTGCACTATGTGCACGATCAGATTTGACACTTCCTATGATTTTAATCATAACTCAATTTATGATTATCGGATTGGAGTGTACGAGGTGGCGTTTCGAAGCTAAGACAATGAACTACAACTTTCAAGAAGATATCAAAGGCTAAATCCAATGTTTTCAAGGTCAAATTCGGCTGAGACAGTAGCTGAAGTGAACTGCCTCAAGAAGTTAACGGTTATGCTGGACAGTTTTGCCGGTTAAGAACGTTTTAACCGTTACATGTGCAAAACTTGGTCAAATGACCTAAGAATTTACAAGTGGATAGACAAGACTGTGCTTGACAACTTCCATGAAGACACTGTTAGCTAAATCAACTCGAAAATGCCCCAGATTTAGCAAGAACAGTCCAGCAAATGATCTATTGCAGGCTGAAGAACAGGACATACTTAAACAGGCATAACTCAACATTCAGAAATCCAATTCAAGCGATTCCAAATGCGTTGGAAAGCTAAGAGATAGAGCTACAACTTTTGTGAAGACCATTTCTGCCCAGATTTACTCCTTCCAGGTCAAAAACACGAAAACATGTCCCAGAAGTTTCAATCTCAGGTTCAAAATCAGATTTATAGACAGACCAGATTTAGACAGTCATATCTCAGCACACAACTCCGATTCAGGTGATTCCAAAGCCATTTGAAAGCTAAGATACAAGGCTACAATTCTTAAGAAGGCATCAAAAGCTAACGCATTCATCTTCCAGCCAAACGAGCCAATTACAGAGGCTGATTATCATTTCGGATAGAAACAGGGCAGCAGGGGTAAATTAGTCATTTCACAAGCTATCCTGCTCCGATTGAGCTGAAATTTACAGGCATAATCTACACTCAATTCTCTACAACTTTCATGTTTTGTGCTGAGGCTAATTCAGCCTCCATCATACCCGAATATTCAAGCCAATTCGGACAAGAAATCTGGAACAGTAATCAAAACTGCCAAATTCATTCAATCAATTTCAACCCACGAATTTCCAGCTATGAAATCAGTTCCTAGCTTAGTAACTCCAACTTCTAGTTACTACTACAAGCTATACCATAAGAATTGAGAGCTAGGAAATCAGGTTACCTTTCAATCTTCAAGAAACAAAGCTGGACAGAGATGATGAAGACAGCCAGCAGCCAATCGTTCCTTCTCCTTGCTTTCACACATAATTGGAGGGATAAATAGTGGATTGAATTCCCAGATTTCCTCTGGTTTTTCTCCCCTTTTCCTCTCTATTTTCTCTCTCTCTCTCACGGCTCTCTCTCCCCCTTTGTCTCTTGTTGTTTTTGGTCTTGTCTTGGTTAATATAACTTAGTCAAAGTACCAAGTTAAATCCAAGTTTTGCTTTTGTCTCTTGGTCAATTTTGTCAAGTTTCAACTTCCAACCACAATTAGCTTAGGTAAACCTAGCACAACTCATTTCCCTTGGCTTGCACTCTTGCCAATTGGTTTGAGAAATTGTATTCTTATCACTTTAATCCATAAACTATTAACTTAGATTAATCCACGTAATCCAAAATCACCAATGGCACTTAATGAATCCAATCATCAATAATGCACCTTAATCACCTTTGCGCTAACTCTCATTGTCTCGCATGATCCCAATTGAAGACCACACTTTTTAGTTTGAATAAAACTAGGGGTTTGACAAATAAATTAGGATTTTCACAAAAATCAAGTTTCTTATAAAATAGGGTGTCAAGAAATCACCTTTGCATTCAACTAGGGTTTTTTTTAAACAAAATTTTAAACATCTTAGAGCAAACTTAATTAATCAAATGACACCAAAATTAACAAACAAAATCAAGTGTACAAAACTAGGATGTTGGAAAAATTTTAAATCCTTAAGCCCAAAATTCATAAACCACAACTTGCACGTAAAATGTCATTGCCAAAATTAATAAACCAAAATTAACACATAAAATGTCATTTTAGAAAATACGGGATGTTACACATACCATCCATTCTTAAATACAACAAAAGATTAAAACTGTAAATTTGTTCACTAACACAATATTGGTAAATTTATTTAAACAAAAGTTCTGGCCTCCTCGAATTTACACTCCCTGATTTTCTACGTTCTCGGTCCCCTGTAAGGAAAACAAGCTAACAGAATGAGCTTACCCCCAGTGAGATTCCAAGAAAACAAGAAATCAATAAGACATCACAAAATTCACATTTTATCACAATCACATGTTTTATAAAGTAAACAATATCAGGGTAAGTCATTAACAATGTATAACAAATAGCAAATTCTATAAGAAAGGATACGGTCTGCTCTTATGGGACAATTGAGTAATAGCTCATGCAGGATTTGTTGACACTCCGTCAACCTTTCAAATATAATAAATAATGTCCTATAGATCACTACTTCATACCACAATCTCCGTCCAAAATTCATCCCACACCACCGCTGCACACTACATTGGTGGTAATATTCGAGTATACCGAAACATGTACATTGCCTAGGGGTTGCCAATCTGCCCGACCAAGCCCTTGTTGGCTCGAATAGGCTGACTAACTGATGGGTTGGCGTGCCAATCACATTATAACCGATGTGGTAAAGTACACAAATGACTTTCAATCATGCACATGTATATCATTTCACCTGTAAACAGGATAACAATTCAGTTTAATTAAATCGAGTGCGATATAGTACACACTCGTCTATCAATGGGGTAATTAAATTCAAATTCAAATCTCAGTAAATCAATGATACATTTATCAATTTCCAAGAAAACAAATAAACAATAAGTATCAAACCAACAAAGACATTTGATCATAAGATACACACAAGGAACACTCACCAACTTAGAGAGGAAATTACACTCCGGCCTTAGGGTTACCCTCTTACCCACTATTGACTCCTGAGACAAGTTATTATCACCAAAATTATTTAGTTACTTATTTGGTATAAAACTTAGGAAAATTAGTAAAAGTCCTTGAGCTATACGTATTAAATAACTGGCTAATAAAGTTCTTTAACTATCAAGCCATATTTCTTGGAGTTTTCCACTAATTAAAGCTAAAACCCAAGGATAAAGTTTGCTAAGATATAACTTCTCACATGCACGTCGATTTCCAGCCATCAAGCATACCA
Organism: Coffea humblotiana; assembly: GCA_023065735.1. Classification (NCBI taxonomy): domain Eukaryota; kingdom Viridiplantae; phylum Streptophyta; class Magnoliopsida; order Gentianales; family Rubiaceae; genus Coffea; species Coffea humblotiana. The sequence goes on along the minus strand of JACYVW010000345.1, from coordinate 19,930 downwards.
CAAGTGCTATAAACTACATCAAGTCTTAATTTAAACAATCCAGTCCATATTTCCCATAAAACTCATGCATTTCTTTACTTTTAATCCAAGAAATTCAACATGCAACCTTACATATAGGAAGTAAAACTTGTATAAAGTAATAATGTATAAAAAATTCACCAAAATCCAAGCTATAATATTGAGAAAACTCAGCTTTCAAAGTCTTGGCCAAGGATGCTCAAAATTTCCAGATTTTTAACTCCTTAACTTTCTTCCAAAATCACAAGTTTTTCTTGTTTAAATCAAGTGAAAAACCACATACATGCTAAGATTAATATGTTATAAAGTGCATTGAACAATAATATGAAATTTTGCAGCCAAAATTCGTGGAGAAAAGTTGGGAAACTCTTCCTCTCTCACTCTGCTAGCCCAACAAATTTTCCAGCAAGTTCAATCAAAATTTTTTTCATCCAAATTACCAACTTTCTCACTTATTTTCATGGCAAATATACAATATATCATATCTAACATGAGATGAAGCATATGGCATGAGTTCTTAGCAGAGAAATCCATCAAAGTTCCAAATGCAAAGCTACAAAACAAAACCATCCATCACATGCATCAAAACTGAAATTTCCAGCAACATATAGCTTGAAAAAAATAAGTTTTCTCCCACAAAGATTCTTCCTTTTTGCTCAAATACAACATGCAACTAGAGTACTCAAGAGTATTAGAAAAATGAAGGGTTTTATAGCAACTTTTTTACCTCCCTTTTCTCGCAACTAAAGTTGGAAAATGAGCAAGAACTCCCCCTTCCTCTCTTGGTCCAAAGGTAGCAAGAAAGATCAATTTTTTCTCTATTTTCTACCTCTACTTGGCTGGATTGGAGTTAAGAAAGTTTATCTCTTCCTCATCTCTCAATTCTCTCTTGATTTGGAAGAAAAAGAAAAAAATGGAGCTCTCTCTCTCTCTCTCTTAGATTTGAGCAAGAAAGAATGAAACATATTTTTGGTTTGAATTGGTTTTGTTTCTTGGTCAAATGGTTGCATGGTAGTTTTGGTATATTCACATAGCAATTTGGTCATTTGACAATAATTTTGACACTTGGCAAGAATCTTGATATGTGTTAAAACGCATATATTTTGTATCAAGACATTATTCAATTATGGCCAAATAAGTTTAGTGGTGATCAGAACATGAAGATCTGGATCCCCTTCAAGTCCAAGAAAATTCGTTTTACAAGTCTTCACATTCTAATGATGGTTGACGGTGCAATCGAGCTCAAGAATTATTGAAGATCCAAACCTGTGTCATGCTTATTTCTTGTTATTGTTTTTTTAATTAAGTTTCCAGCAATAATTTTTAGTTAATTAGAGTTAGTCTTGAGTTATTTTTGAGTCGTTAATAAAGGGAATAAAGGCTAAGGTTGTTGACTATAGTTAATCCAATTTGAGTTAGTTAGTTTCCTATTCTAGTCGAGTTAGAATTTTAGGAAAGTAGTTAATTGTTTCCAAATTGGTTTAGGTCTTTGAGTCTTGTAAAAGGCTGTAAATAAGCCTCAAGTGTCAACGCTTTTGATAGTCAAGTCAGATGATGAATAAAATTTGAGAGTTTTCTCTTTCTTGTACCTTGGAACGTTCCTTAATATAAAGTGAGTCGTGTCTCCTTTATTCAAGTTTTGACTTATCAATTCAAGACCACGTTAAATTATGACGCCGTTCTGCCATTACATCTTGGTTTACTATCTTGCTAAGTTGTGGGTTAAGATTAAGTTCGAGATTCATAATTTCGCGGGTTAGAGGGATCGAGGTTTTTCCATCAACTTTTGTTCTATAACCTAATCAAGATAGATCCTTTCGCTGCCTGTGCAATTCATTCTTCAAGAGCGGGAGTTTGGAGATTTGAGTTCTCATAGTTGGTATCAGAGCTTTGCCCCTTGATCCAGGTTAATATCCTTTTATTTTCTTGTTTTTCTCTTTGTTCTTCTACCAAACCCTATCCAATTCAAAAAAAAAGTTTCCACCTTTAGGGTTTGAATTTCCATAGTTCTATTTGTGTCGTTTGTTTCTAGTCGTTTCTTTGATTCCTTGTTGAGCCAATTCTTGTTTGAGTCCATAATTTGTTTCTTTGTTTGGTGTTATTTGTTGAGTAAAAAAAAGGGTACTGTTCATCGGGTACTATTCATCGCTATTATAGCAGTAGCACTATTCATCACATCGTTATTGTTCATCGCACCGTAGCAGTACTATTCATCCGAAATTTTTTTTTGCATACCTTGTGTTCTTGAGTCTTGTAGTTGGTTTGGTATTTTCTTGAAGTTCTTGAATCGCATAGTTGGGTTCTTGAAGATCTTGATACAAAGGTTTTCAAATCTTGAAATTTTTGAAACCCTAGTTTCCAATCTTGACTTGAACATTTGGACTATTTGGTTCTTGAACTCATGATCTGAAAAAAAAGAAGAGAATCACAAAATCAGTTGTGATCCGTGGAAAAAAAATTTCAACGGATCAAGAAATAGCCTTGAGTTTGGAAACAAGAAAACAACCTTGAATTGGAAACTAAAAGGGACTTCGGTTGTTTCCAAATTTTGAACTTTTAGTCCTTGTTTGTTTTGGTTCATGATAGCTGCTTGAATCACACTTAGGAAAGTTTCTTAAAACAGCAATTTGCTTTCCAAAAGTGAATTCAAGAATCAATCAAACTAAGCCTCCAAATTCCAGCCAAGTACAATTGGGTAGAGTGTCATCTAAGTTTCCAAATTTCTGTCGAATTGTGTCTTATTGTTCCAGCTTCAAAACTGATTTGTCCAGCCATATATTGTCCATTTTCAGTCGTGTTCCCATAGTGTTTTGTCGTGAATAATTTCCAACTTCACTTGAATCAATTTTTCAGCTTTCTCTTGTATTGAGTCGTGAAATTCAACCTTGAATTACCTCTGATTTTCATTCCATGTCACATACCATCGTGAGCTGAGTATTGGTCATTCTTGATCAATTGTGACAAATTTATATTATCTCAAGGGTTGTGATCAAGGACTTGAAATAGTTGGTGAGATCAATAGAACGTAATACGTTTGAGTGACACATGAGTGATGAGTGTAAACACGTGAACTTGTGTGATGAGGAAAATACCTTTATTTCACTAACTTTTTTGTAGATTTCCTTATACATCATGGCGAATACAAGGCGTATAAAAGCTAACTGACAACGTCATCTTCCTGATCCCAAGGGAGTCAAAGAAGGAGCATTACGTGGTATAGATGAGCAATTGGACATCGTCAAATCTTAGTTGCATGGTTCTTTCAACCTGGATCAAAGAGCCAAGACGAGGTAATACGACTGATACAATGGGGAAATACGATGGGGAAATTCTGGATCAAGACAGGGAAATACGACGGTGCACTACTTCTTTCAAATCTCAAAGAAATAGCATTACGTGACGTAGATGAGCAGTTGGATATCGTCAAATCTCAGTTGCATGGTTCTTTCAACTTGGATCAAGAGCCAAGACGGGGAAATACGACTGATACAATGGAGAAATATGACAAGAAAATTCTGGATCAAGACGGGGAAATACGACGGCGCACTACTTCTTTCAACCTTGCATTTCCCCATCTCCTGTCGTTAGTGTTGAGGTGGGTAGGAGTGAATTTGAATGGGGTTCCTCGGGCAGCTATTCACTCTAGTATTGAGTTAGCAATTTCTTCGTTTCGTGCCATAGGAATTGCTATAAAACATATTCCTTCGCCTACTCAGGAACAATGACAGAAGGCACGTTATGGCCAAAATGAAGTTGGACCCTTCACTGCTACTCCACCTCCTCCACCTCCTCCACCACCTCAATCCAATTGGCAAAGACTCTTTAGTCGATTGGATACAATTGAATATCAGTTGGGATCAATAGAATTCGCATGCAGCGGATTGAAGAGCATTTGGGCATACCACCTCCTCACGATGATGAAGCCGCAGATGATTGAAGACGCAGTGGCCTATTGATGCCTTTTGCTTTTGCTTCCATATTTCTTAGTAGTTTTCTTTTCATATTTTCTTTGTAAAATGTTTAATTTGCACTTATCATTTTTGCACTTGGGACTTGTGGCAATTTTAATTGATTTTGGTCGTTAATTGCCAATGGCTCATGACTCAAGGTTGAACTAGACCACAGCCATTCAATTGGAGAGTAACTTGATCTTATTTTCTTTATTTTCTCTCCCTACACATTGAAGATAATGTGTATTTTAGGTGTGTGGGGAGGAATGTCCTAAGTAGAAGTTACTTTTATGTTTACATATTTGGACATCTTATTGGAAAATTGTTTAGTGCTTAAAATTGTTCATTTTGGGTATTATTGGCAGGGATTTTTGTCTAGTTTTAAGGAAAAACTTTGTTAAAATTTTTTCAAAATCTTGTCCAAAATTCAAAATTTGCCCAAATTTTTGATAAGTAATTCATTTGAGTCTACAAATGTATAACGACTAAGTCCCTTTGTGTTTAAAATTCTCCTATATTAGTGAGATGAAGTAAGTAATTTGGAAAATCAATGTTCACTCGACTTGAAAGGAATTATTATGTGATTACTACTATTGCATGTGAGAAAATATATCTTGTAAAATAGGAAAAATTATACCTACAATTTTGCATGATAAATGAAATTTCTCATCTTACTTGCTTTTACTTGTAATTGATTTATATAGTTGCTAAAGTGTTGTCCTCCTTATATCTACGCTATTGAAGGAATTGTTCATAATAAAAAAGAGAAGAAACTCCAATAAATTTTTATACTGAGTAACTGGAAGTTTTCATCTAAAAATGTCGATTTTTGCGTAAAAAGGTATTTGAATTAAGGAGAAATAAGCGAAGTGTTGAGTAACTGGGGATCTTCATCTAAAAATGTCGATTTTCACGTAAAAAGACACTTTCACCCTTTAAGAATGAATAAAAGAAAAATAAAATGAGTAGTTCCCTCTTGAGGTTTGTAAAGTTAGCATTTCGTTTCAAAGGAAAAAACTCTAAGATGACTATATAGGTTAGTTATTTGTGAGAGTAGGTGAGATAGGGAGATTGACTTTGTTGGATCAAATTTTGGGTATAATTATCTCTTTTTTGCATGATATGATGAGTATTGAGAGTGATATGAATGGTTGCATAATGAAAGCTTGCCGAGTTGAGAGAGATTGATGTTCAAATTCACTTGGTTTGTTTCATTTCTTAAATCATTGTTGGATCATTTTCTTATTGCTTGAGGACAAGTAATGGTTTAACTGTGGGAGAATTTGATAAGTGTTTATTATGAGTGTTTTTAAGTAACATTTTGTGCTTATTTTTGGTACAAATTAGGATGTTTTAAGATGTAAATTGCTCTCTCAACTTCTATATTTTGTGAGTTTCAATTGAGAAACATAATGTGCAAAGTTGGTTATATTTGCAAGCATTGAGGTGAATTATCAACGTTGGATCGAGATGGATAGAATTCGAACTCATTAACACTTGATTCAACTGCAATTCGAAAAGTAGAAGAGCATCAAATGCAAGTATTATTGATGAAATACACGAACAAACACTTGGAGATCTTGCATGTGATATTAGTGATGAATTGGAGCAAAACAAAGTAAGAAAACTTACCAAAAGCCAATATGCGACCTATGAAAACGCGAGCTTAGGTTGTGTATTGTAGGGTCGCGTATTGTACCTTATTTTTCTGCAACTTGTTCTATTTTCACTGTGACGCCCCACTTCTCCCTAAGGTGAACCAAAGGGTATCCACGGGACGCCTGCCTAGCTCTCGCCAGGACTCACTACAATCCATAATTCAAAATCTCGAAATACTTCAAATAATTTCAACATATAATTAAAGTACTCCAAAATATTACATGCCTACAAGTACTTAGCTTTCAAACTTAATACAATCCAAAGAGTGTGTACTACAACCATCCGTTATAATACAACTTAAAATCTTTAAAAGAGAACATCCTAGTACTATTCACGAGCACTCTTGGTCTCGAACCCTGTTAAGGAAAACAAAAACGTGGAATGAGCTACACAGCCCAGTGAGGTTCCAAGACACTCTAGCAGTTCTAATAAATCAAGTAATTTAAGCATATTACCTATATGGTTCAGGTTGCATATTGGGCACATTAACATGGAATAGTTATCATTGTACGAGTAATTTGAGCATAATACAAGCATGGTTCAAGATTTCATCTTGGCACATTAGCATGATATAGTTATCAGTATGCAAAAATAAACACACTTTGAAGGATACGGTGTTCCAATGGAACCATTTCGGTCAACTTCACCTTATGACTCCAGTGATCCCCTCGGTTGTCTGGCCATCACCTTATCCCTCCAGTGGTAGTACTCGAGTATACCGAAACGGTGTCCCAGGGTTCCAACCTACCCGACCGATCCCAGTCCTGGCTCGAGTAGGTTAGTAACCAAGGGCAGGGCCCAATTCAGCTTAGAGCTTACAACATGCACAAGTAATCAAGCAAATTGATAAACGGTAATAATTTGTTATTTTAGTAGGTCGAGTGAGACAAAGTACACACTCGTCTTAAAACGGTGATAATTTCATAAGAGCAATTATATGCAACATTTACACTTAAACACATAAGCAATATGCGGTAATTTCATATGAACATATAATTCACCATAATCAAGTAATCAAATAGTCATGTAGCCAAGTAGGCAGATAATCAAGTAATCAAATAGTCAAGTAAATCGGTAAACGGTAACGGTTAACGGTTAACGGTTAACGGTAAACGGTAATGGTAGTCGGTGAACGGTGGTAATTCATGGTTAATCGGTAGACATTTATCATATTAATAGGCCGCCTATTGGCCATCTATTTTTACCACTTAAGAGTCGAGGAGATTCACTCCAATCGACTTATGCAGCCATAGCATAGTTAATCATTGAAACGGTTCATGTAAATATGCATTTCAAGTATTTCATGTCGAATAATTCAAGTACATTTTATTTAAATGAGAACGAGTGCGAAAACACATAACACATAATGACCATGGATTGAATATATCATAGGCTATTCAAATCACGTACTCCTATATGGAACACTCACCAATTCAAAATAAGTGAGTAAGCGCGTAACAAGTGTTTAGGCGTCCGCTTCGAGTTCCTCTTGAAGGTCCCTTGAGCGCCTGAGCAAATAAATAATAATCCATTACTTATAATCCTACTTATCGCAAAAGGTTGCGCACTTGTGCAATCTAGAGAAATCCTACGAAAATGAGCCTTAACTTGCTCAATTTCAAGGTTCCAAAAGTGGTGTTTAGACACACAAGGAGAGACTAGTTTTCCTTCTTGGAAAACAAGTCCAAAATAGTCAAGTAGTGTCGAAAGATAGGGAAGGGTCTCGAAAACTCACTTCCCTTCAAGTTTGGAAATTTTCTAGATTTGAGGTGTACTTTTGGAAAATCATAACTCACTCTCCCTAAGTCCAAAATTGGAAAAAACTTAATACCGTTGAAACATATTTCAGAGTACTAAAAGTTCCTAGAAGACACTTTTCTATGATTCCTAATGGAAGATATTCAAAATTTGGCTCAAAGTGGCTGTTTTGGGACCATTAAGACAGTTTCGGGGTTGGTTTTTGGGCTAACTTTGAAAATTCGGAAAAAATCACAGAATTCAATCTAGCCTCTGAATTTGGTACTCAATTAGAGATGCAAACAAGGTCAAAAAAAAATAAACGAAACAAGAATCAGAGTTTTGAGCGCCAAGATATAGCAGTTCAAAGTTGGTACAAAAAACGAAGCTCACTGTCCAAATTTCCAGATTTAAAAGCTGGAACTTTGCGACTCTAATTGGGCATTGAAACGGACTCGGAATGGCAACCAATTTGGAAGTATAATAATACCATATGAGGGCTATTCCTCTGTCAAATTTCATAGGAAAATTCATTTGAGAAGCTAGTGAACAAAGCCACTAAAGTTTCCAAAATTCCAAGGCAATCTGCCTTGGTACTTGTGTTTTTCTCTTTTCCAAACATTTGGCCAATGAAATTTCTCAAACATCATTCATTTATGAAGACAAGGTCTAAGAAACATCCAAGGTGCAATTGGTAGGTGAAAAACACCAAGAATTTCGAAATATTAAGTCCCAAATCAAAGTGGTCACAAGTCAGTCCAAAATGAGGGTTTTCAAACTCTGAGTCAGTTTTGAATTTTGGCCACAACTCATTCAATTCAACTCGGAATTGAGTAAGATCAGTGGCTTTGAAAACTAGATTCATAAAGCTACAATTTCTTAGAAGAAATAATTTTCAAAATCTGTCTACAACTAGCTCGTTTTTAAAACATCAAGTTTCTGCTCAAAACAGGGCTCTCTGTGAAAACGTGAAACAGGACAGTCAAGTTCAGATGGTTGGTACGGATCACTCGGGTGGAATCAGGATATGAATTTTATACCATTGAAAATATGGGAATGTCTATTTTCCATTTCCACAAACAGCACTTGATTTCGACATCGGAGCAAAAAGATATGGCCGAAACAAGAACACTGCTAGGGCAGTGACGTGAAAATTTTCCAGGTTGTCATCTTACGAAATTTCAACATTTGGCCAACCAAATCATGGAATTTTTAACGAAACTTTCTACACATCTCATACAACATATAAACATCATAACTAAGCCATTAATCCACAAAAATCACACTAAAGGGGCTCGGCAATCACAAGGGCAGAACTGTCCAAAATCTCATTTCATCTCCTTTGAACTTTCTTCCACAATACAACTTATTTTCACTAGATTAGACACTAAATCAACACAAATAAGGTATATAATCATCATAACAGCCCAACAAGTCCAATGTGGGATTTCATAGAGCCCACTCACAAGATCTACAACAATCCAAGACTACCCACAAGAAGCTACAAGCTTCTAGGCTCAATCTAACTCAAGATTAACAAGTTTTAAGGGTTTGATCGTTTGATACCTTCTTAGATGTTCAAGGCAGAAATTTTCGATCACTTGAAGCTCAGTAAAACCGTGGAAATGAGGCTCCTTTTGTAGCTTAAGTTGATCACCAAGAGGTTAGCTAAGTGTGGTTAAATTTTGGTGTGATTTGGTGAAGATTTGGAGGTAGAAATGAAGAGTTTCTTTCCTTTCTTTTCTTTCTTGTTTTGGCCGGCTCTTGAGGTGAGAAAATGAGAGCTTCAGCCATGCATTTGAGGTGAGAAAAGAAGGGTTTTGATCTGGTGTGATGCTTCCATGAGAAGTTAAAATGTGTGGCTCTAATTAATTCAAAAGTCAACTCTCTTCCCGTGCGCGCACGCGTGCGTTTCGTGCTCGATTCCTCTCGAGTTCGATTCACTTGTGCATTATACCTCTAATGCACTTACTTTAACACTCATATTATTCACTCTTAATAGTTTAGAAATAATTTCTAAAATCCTCCAATTAGTCGCGCGCGCGAAAACGCGAATTTCCGACTTGTGCGCGATAAAGCGAAATTTCTAATAAATTCTTATAACGATAGTATAACTAACTATCACTTGAGTATTTAATCATAAAAATACTTATTTTAAGACTAATGTACAAATCTCCAATTTTCCAGACTTATTGTATTCTCGATTCGATTATTGACTCCAATCGCATATTCACTATTCTCACCTAACTAGCCTTTCAAAAATTAATTTGCGTAACAAGTCATTTTAAAAATACATGTAAGCCATAGTTCCATGTAATTGGGTCTAAAAGGGTCGGAATAAAATATTTAGAGAAAATGAGTGAGTAAATAATTAATTAAGCCAGTAAAATAAAATAAAATAGGGAAAATTGCGGGTCCTCACATTCACACTACTTTCCTACTCAATTTTGGCTCAGAATTTTGGCTACACATGCTCAAGATTCCTTAGGGAAGAGAAAAGGAGCATTATGCCATATCATTTTTTCACTTTTGACTCTCCTAACATTATATATGTAAGAATCATTGAAGAGAGAGGGAGTTCTTGGAAGCTCTTGCTAGTTCTTGGTAGAGTTTGGTTTTAGTCTTTTCTTATTCTCTCTAGCTAGAAACTTGGAAGAAAAACTTGGAGAACTCATTGTATCACTCATTTTATTGAAAAAATAGAAGATTTGGGAGCTTGTTCATCGTTTTGGCTAAGCTTTCTCTATCTTTTCTCATTACTTGTGATTCATTATGTTTGCATGCAATGAAGTTATGCTCTTTACTGTCTTATATTACATGAGTAGCCAAATTTCTACATCTAGGGAGTAGATGAAGTTTATGGCTATTTGATATGTGTTGAATATGATTTACACTTGCTACCTCTTATATTAACTTGTCCATTTATGCATGCTTATTACTTGTTGTTGCTTGATCACTAATGGTAAGTTTTTAGTTGTTATTATTCAATGAAAATTGGTAATAATGATGGAACAACATAAATGGAGCTTAAGGCGTAGACTCATGAGAATAGAGGCACACTTAAGTGGATTAACTTTGCATTTCATGAAAAACAAAAGAGTAGTTCTAGTTATTCACCATGAGAATAGGGAAAACTAGACTATTCTAAACCACTAGATCATAAGAGTGAGTTTTGTAAAATTGAAAATGAATCTCTAGTTAAACAAGAGTAGTAACAAGAGGTAAGTCTATTCACTTATATCATTTGTGCCATAAGTGGACTCTAGTTCCCTAGACTCAAGAATTTAGTGAAATTTCTCCATTGTTATCTTGCAAGTTATTTAGTTAAAATAGTTAGTAAATATTGTTATTTCTATTGCCTTTATTTGATAGATAGTCTACATAATAAGAGCAAGTAAAAGACCTAGTAGTTGTAATAGTTGCTCCTTGTATACTTGCCCTAAACTATTATTTGACATGTATACTTGCAGTCAAATGGGTATATTTTGCCCTAAACTACTATTTGAACCCGATATATGCCGCCCCTAAACTACTATTTGACCTGTTATACTTGCATTGAAACAGGTATATTTTGGATTAAACTTGCACTGATATTGAGAACCCATCAGCATCCCAACTTTTTTTTTGTCAAGAATCACTATGGCCCATTCTAATACTTCATCTAGCAGGACTAGTCGAAATTCTTATATGAATCACATAAATTAATTGAGAACTAGAATAGGCAAACCAAAGCGGTCAAACTAGTTACCAAATGACATATTATAATATTCCCAAGAGTACTCCATCAATGAAGTACGAATTGAACTACTGAAGCCCATGTTAAAGCATAAAACAAATTCTATCAGTTCTACTTGGTATGTGATTAATCAATTATAATATTACCCTAAGTAACATGGAGTTAAGAACTCACCGAACAAGAAGCATAAGCAATTTTCCCTTGAGTAGTCTAATGATCATGCACTCACTCTTTTCCCTCTTGATGCCAAACCCTACGTCAAAATACCCTCTATTCCTCGTCACTTGGAACGAAACAATTTGCGTCGTCTGATTTGAAAAGAAACAATGGGTAGAATATCCCATGTGCGTCATTTATATTTTTAAGGCTACAATATTGTATGAAGTACAATTCTTCTTTTCTTAAAACAAAATCCAAATATCTCTTTAAGTCACTTAATAATATTTTTACTTTATTTAATCACATACCCTCAAATTATTTAATTACGAACAGGACCTAAAATAATATTAAAATTTTTTATTGGGGTATTACATAAAATTTTCTATTTTTCACATAACCTATTTTTCTCTTTGTTGGGACATATTTAATCTCACCGTTTTTTAGTTTTAAAATTTTCCTTTATTTTGACTGATTTTCTTTATTCTCTAATCAATTTTGTGTTTGTTTTAGGGTGCAGATTTAAGGTTTGCATTTTTGTATCTGGTATCCTCAATCTCTACAGAACTCATTAGGTCAGAAATCTCACATGATGTTTATTTTCTCAGTGTTTTGGCTATGATTATTTTGTCCTTATGGATTTTTGTGTGATTATCTCACGTAAAGAAAGACAAGGAAGGCCACTAAAGAAGGAATTACAACTAATTTCTTTCCATTTCTTTTTTTTGGTTATTTGGCTGTGATAATATGGTGTTTTATTTCTTGTTTCTTCCTTCGACTATAACATGATGAGGTCAATGGTCCAACATTGCAAGTAGAGCATGTCAAGGTTCCATTGGGTCCAATGATACGTGCACGAGCTAAGAAACTTAATGATTCTTTGCAAACTTTAGTCAAGGCGGTGCAAGAGCAAGATGGTGTCCCTAAGGAGATTGAAGCGTTGGACATTGCAAGGAATGTCGTTAATGTACTTACCATGACCCATAGCGTGGGAAACGAAGAACCGTGATGGTTCCGCGCTTGGATCCATCTGCGGATTGGGTCATAGGTGTAAGGACCCGAATTTTACTTACATTTATTTTATTTTACTGGCTTATTTAATTATTTATTCAACCGTTTATTCCGAATAATTTATTTCAACCGTTTTAAATCTATTTACATGGAACAAGGTCTCACTTATATTTTTAAATGTCCCGTTAGCAAATTTAATTTTTCTCTACTCGACTAGTAAGGAATAGCGAATACACGTTTTTCGAGGTGATATTCGGTCCGAGAGTACAATAATCTTGGATAATTAAGAATGATTAATAGTAGATTAAAAAAAGTTAATTGAGGGATTAACCGTGAGTGAGTGAAATTAAGCTTTTATTGCGCGCGCGTCGAAAGTTTCTCAAAGGTCGCACCACGCGACTAATTGGAATTGGAAGATTTAATACTAGACTAGTAAGTGTGAATAATTACTATGTTAGAGGAATTACCTTGGAGGATTAGTGTATAAGTGTAACAAACAAGAGAGAAAGTGGTAGTACGAAACCCTATTGATCCACTATTAAGATTTGACTTTTGCACAAAACTTAAGGGCTACTTTTCTACATTCTTTCTCTCCAAGTTTCATCACTCAAACTCCCTCATCTCTCTCTCCTCTCTCAGCCAAACCTCAAGGAAGAACAAGGGGAAGAGAAACTCCATTCTTTAGCTCCAAGTTTGCTTGCGAATCAACATCCAACCATCAAACCTCTTGGAAATTTACTCTAACTTGAAGAAAGAAGCAATCTTGTGGAGTTCTTTGGAGAAATTTTGGTGGAAAAATCTGGTTTTCATCTAGGTTTAAAGGGTAATCACTTCATCTCTTTAATCTTTCCATTTATACAAAGATTAATGGTTAGATTTCATGGGTTTGAAACCCTAATCGCGTTTAGGCTAGCGGACTTGAGGAAACATTTATGTCGCTTTAAATCCTAAGCTCGATGTCTTGAGGAGGCCTTTAGGTAGCTGACTTGAGGCTATATTATTTGATTATTGCTGTTTATGTGATGGATGAGATGATTATGGTTAGACAGTGGAGAGAAAGTTGGAAAACTTGTGAAAAGAAAGCTGGCCGAAATTCTGTTCATGTTGTTCTGCATTTAATTCAAAATTTTGATGCTTGGTTGACTGTTAAATTGATGGATATATGTTGTATTATGTGTGTAGAAAGTGTCTTTTAAAATCATTTCAAATGGTTGCATAAAACTTTAGTTTTGGTAAAGTTTGAAATCTGGAAATTCGCTAGCAGGGTAGCCGGACAGTGGTTCTTTGTTTGAACATAACTCTTTGTACAAAAGTCGAAATTGAGTGCCGTTTGCGGCATTCAAAACTAGACATTCAGGGCTTTTAAACTAGTTCATTTTGAGTAAACCGTGGTGAATCGGTAAATTAGACTGTCCTGTTATGCTAGTTTGTCCGAGACAAACTGGGAAGCTGCATCTTGTGGCTCGATTTTGTTGCACTTGTGAAAAGACTTTCACAATAATGCCTTCTGATGAATTATAGCATTTTGAACCTAGTTTTCAACGCCATAAACTATTCTCAATTTGGATTTGAATAGAGTTAGTTATGGTTTGATTTCGAAACTGCAATAAAGCTGGAAACTGGAAACTTTTCCCTTCCCTGCTGACCGAATGGTCAATTCTGTTTTGGAGTGTTTTATTTCGAAAATTTTAGTGTCATTTACCCATCAATTGCTCATTAAATGTTTCGTTAATCTTGGTTTAAAAAATGGAGCGAATTGGGGCTGACTTCGTTGGACAAAACTTTTGAAAAAGAAAGAGAGATAAGGTTGGCAGATTAGCTTTGAGAAATTTCACAAACTTTGGTCGTTTCGTTAACTGCCTTCCCGTGTGAGTTTTTGCCTAAATTTTGATAGAGAGGTAGTACACATATGGAAGTTTAATTTTTCCAAATTTGGTGTAATTTCAATATCATTTCGAGGCCCAAACAATGCCACAAATATTGCTCTTCAATCTGGAAATCCACTGATCAGGTTTCAAAAATCAGCCGATTTCAAACTGTTATATCTTGTTGCTCAAAACTCTGAATTTAGTTCCACTTGTTGTGTTTGAAACTTGGTTTTGAACTCTTATTGTGTTATAAATTTCAGAGATTGATTCCCTTCTTGTGAATTTTGCCAAATTTCCAAACATTGCTGAAAAACCAAGACTAGTTCTGTCCTGTCTTCTTGAAACTGCAACTTTGAGCTGAAATTTGAATGCTTTCTGGTTGGAATCTTGGAAAAGTGTCTTCAGGGAAGTTTTACTACTTTTAATCTAGTTTCCAACGGTATAAAGGTTTCCATTTTTGGACATACCAAACTCAAGATCTAATTTTGCAAGTTTTGTCGCGTAAAGCGGAAAATTTCCCATTTCATAGGAAATGAGTTTTTAAAAACTTTTCATTTCCTTTCGATATTGATAGACCGTTTTAAACTTGATTTCATGGATGATTCAAGTCTCACTTGAGACTTTAAATTCTCATTTTTGAATCTCGATTTTTGAGAGACTAAAGTTCTCTTTTAAGACATTGTCCTATGTCTAAGCAAATGCACTTTCATCCTCGAATGATAAGTGGTTGTGAGTATATGTGAGGGATGGTTGGTCACTATTTCTTCAGGCGCTCAAGAGGATATTGAAGGAAATCTCGGAGCAGACCACTAAAGACTTTATTTGCTCACTTAATTTTGAATTGGTGAGTGTCAAGTGCATGAATTGTTGCTATATACTTGAATTGTTCCTTAATAATTGAGTATTTTGAAATTGTCGAGACGAGCGTGTACTTTATCACACTCATTCTCTTTTAAGTGAATTTATAATTGAATTGTGTGAAGTGACAATTATATTTGTGTTGAATCGATGTCGATTGGAGTGAATCTCATCGAATTATACTTATAATCGTGGGGGACGCCCAAACTCATCGGCCGACCTTGCGACTCGAGCCGGCATGGGCTTGGTCGAGAAGCTTGGTGAGCCATGAGAAAATCTTAAACTTGATATATCTGAGAGATCTCGCTTGGCATACTCGAGTAGTATCGCCTTTTCTAATTGACGAGCGGGCCCGGATCAGGGGGTGTAACGGTGAACGGGATTGTGTAGTAAGTGGAGTTTTAAGGACTTAATACCTATCCGGTTGACGGAGTGTCATCACGTGGAGGTATTGGATCGAGTCTCGGCAAAGCAAGTGGAACCTAACTCCTGAGAGCTCCCGTATCCTTATTGAGTGTGTTTATTGTTAATTATGAATTTCTTGAACTTTATAACTTTATAACTTTATTTCCTGTATAAGTGTTATTGTTACTTGAACTATGTGTTTGCATGTTTTTCTTGGTCTCACTGAGCGTTCGTTCACCCCATTAATTTGTTTTCCTTAACAGGAGCTTGGAATGGAAAGATTTTTGGAGAAGCCGACTTGATTACCTTTTTAGTAGAATTTTGGATGTAATAGATTATTCGTCTTATGGTGGTTGTATTTTTAGGGAAAGTTGATGTACTTTTGATAACTTATGATGTAAGATTTGAATGTTTAATTAAGGAAGCGACTTTTCCTTACTTCGTCTTTTATTATTGGTTGTTTATCCTTAAGTTTAAATTGGATTCGTATTGAGTCCTGGCGAGAGCTAGGCAGGCGTTCCGTAGGAAGAAGTGGTGGCGTCACACAAGATGGTTTTGATTCATATTGGACACATTCGGGTTGGTAATCATAAAAACATGGAGAATCACTATAAGTACATTGATTATCCCAACCATAAGCATAAGAATTCCCCCGATTAGGACCATATTGATCAAAACAAGGATTGCAATGCCCCAAATCATCATAATAATCCACATTTTGTACTTGTCTACATGTAGGAGTAGCATGATAACCTTCACACAAGTCACAAATCATATGATAAGAATTAAAAACACTAACATTCCTGTTTTATTCAAGCATATTCATAATGGTATCCATTTGAATTTTTAACATTATAACATCAAATTTAGCCTTTAAGCTCCTTAAACCATCTTCAAATGATATACCTTCGGTAATTTCTTAGTTGCCTCTATCCATGGAGCTTTGCACACGATAACCATCCATTGCCAATCTTCCTTCTCTTATGCAGTATCTCCTCATGTTTTCTACTCTCGTTGAACCCGTAAACATGTTTTCAAAGTAACTTCAAAACATGTTTAGTTAAGAAGAATAGATGACTCGACACTAATGAAAACATACAATTAAAGACTCAACAAACATACAAGACACAACAAAATGACACTAAACACAACAAAAATAAGAAAAGCAAGAAAAATGTCTAAATTAATAAAGTTGTTCTTAACACCGATATTGACAAATCTTCCCCGGCAACGGCACCAAAAATTTGACATGCGCGGGATATGCATATAACATTTGGTTCATCCACAGTCAAGTTTTATGTTTATAACATCCTAAATACCCCACACGCGATTTTTCTGCAAGTATACAGGTCGTGAGCGAGTATAAGGTATTAAGGGTCGAACCCACAGGGAAGATTTTCAATTACCGGTGATTTTCGAACTCTTTTATTATCTAAACTTCCATAAACATAAAAGTAATGAAAATAACACTAGAAAGCTCCTAGAGATATGGAATTCCTTACTACTCTTGCAAATGAGATTACCGGTTAAGTGTGTGAGGACTCGAAATTTTCTTATTTTTATTTTATTTTATTTTTCTGACTTAATTAATTATTTATTCACCCGTTTTCTCTGAATAATTTATTTCAATCATTTAAAACTTGTTTACATAGAATAATGTCTCAATTATATTTTAACACGTCTCGTTAGTAAAATTAATTTTCTAGGGCTCGTTTAGCGAGAAGCAAGGAGTACACGTTTTTCGAGGCTATGTTCGATCCGAGAGTGCATTAGTCTTGGAGAACTAAAGATGATTAATAGTAGACTAAGAAGAATTAATTGAGAGATTGGATGTGATTAAGTTAAATGAAACTTTTATTGCTCGCGCGTCGATAGTTTCTCGAAAGTCGTACCGAGCGACAAATTGGAGACTTGAGAAATTAATACTAGACTCATGTGAGGACTCATGTGTTAGTCTTAAAATAAGTATTTTTATGATTAAATACTCAAGTATTAGTTAGTTATATCGTCGTTACAAGAATTTCTTAGAAATTTCGCTTTATCGCGCACAAGTTGGAAGTTCGCGTTTTCACTCGTGCGACCAATTGAAAGATTTTAGAAATTATTGTTAGACTACTAAGAGTGAATAATAATAGTGTTAAAATAAGTGCATTAGAGGTTTAGTGCACAAGTGAAACAAACCCGAGAGGAAACGGGCACGAAACGCGCGCGTACGCGCACTATTCCTAGTTGACTTTTGGAGCATTGTTGGCCACACATTCTTAAGCTTCCTCAAGAAGCTTTTGCAGCTGCAATAACTCTCTCTTTCTCACTCAAACAGCCGTGCATCACCTTGGAGAAGAAGACCAAAAATTTTCTTCATTTCACCTCACTTTCTTGCACCAAATCATCTCAAATTCACACTACACCTTCAAATAACTTGAAGATCAACTTAAGTTAGGAGAGGAGCTTCAACCTCACGGTTTTCTTGAGTTTCAAAGCACCAAAAATTTATGCTCTAGCAACATCTAGGAGGTAAAGATGATCAAACCTTTGAATCTTAGTTTTTGTAAGTTATATTGCACTTAGAAGCTTGTAGCTTCATGTGGGTAGTCTTGGATTGTTGTAGATCTTGTGAGTGGGCTCTATGAAATCCCACAATGGACTTGATGAACTGATGTGATGATATTGGGTGTTGTTTATGTTGAATTAGTGGTTAAACTAGTGATTATAAGTTAAAAAATGAAAAGAAAACTCAAAGGAAACAAAAGAAAGAAAAGTGCCGGTTCTGCCCCTGCTTTGCCGCACCTGTTGGTGCAAATTTTTGTGGTCCAATTGACTTGATTTAGATGTAGATATGTTGTATAGGTTGTGTGGAAAGTTTCCACCAAAAATCACTTGATTTGGTTGGCCAAAAGTTGAGATTTCGAAATTTCTTTACACCTGGAAAACGTGTCCTGAGTTGTTCTGGCAGCCATTTTGAAATGACCATAACTCTTTGCTCTGACGTCAAAATTAAGTGCCGTTTATGGCATTAGAAACTAGACACTTCCAGATTTCTAACAGTATAAAATGTATCCCCGGATTCCACTTGAGTGAACCGTACCAGCCTTTCAAAGTCACCTGTCCTGTTTCTCCTCTGTGTTGGAAAATCTGTTATGAGCTGCGACTTGATGCTCGAATATGAGCTGGTTGTGGACAGAATATTAAAATGATTTCTTCTGAGAAATTGTAACCTTATGAATGTAGTTTCTAAATCCACCAACCACACTCAATTCCAAGTTGAATTGAGTGAGTTATGGCCGCATTAGGAAACTGTCTCAGTGAAAGAAAACCCTAATTCTGGGCTGATTTATGGCTAATCTTGATTTGGGACTTGTTATTTCGAAATTCTTGGTGTTAAACACCTACCAAATGTAATTTGGAGGTTTCTTAGACCTTATCTTCATAAATGAACCATGTTTGAGAAAATTTCATTGGCCAAATGTTTGAGAAAAGGAAAATGGAAGTACAAGGCAGCTTTGCCTTGGAAATTTGGAAACTTTAGTGGCTTTGTTAAATTTGGAAACTTTCTAGGAACTTTTAGTACTTAGGAAGTAGTTTCCAACGGTACTAAGTTTTCCAATTTTGGACCTACAGAGAGTGAGTTATGATTTTTCAAAGATTGCACCTTAAATCTGAAATTTTTGAACTTGATGGGAATTGAGTTTTTAGAAACTCTTCATTTCCCTTCGATATTGCTTGACCATTTTACACTTGATTTCAAAGAGAAAAATCAGTTTTCCTTGTATTATTAAACTTCACTTTTGAGCCTCGATTTACGAGTAAATTAGGCTCTCTTTCATGATAATTTTCTTAGATTGTACAAGCGTGCAATCTTTCTTGATAATTGGGGGTATTTAAGCGATAGTGTGTGATGGTTAATTATTATTTGCTCAGGCGTTCAAGGAGACCTTCAAGAGGAACTCAAAGCGGACGCCTAAACACTTGTCTGAGCACTTACTCGCTTGTTTTCAATTGGTGAGTGTTCCATATAGGAGTACGTAACTTGAATAGCTTTATGACATGTTTACTCCATGGTCATTATGTGTTAACTGTTAAGTGCTACCGATAATTGCCCCTATGAACTTTGCCCCTATGAACTTTGCCACTATAGGTGACTTGAATAGTATTGCTACATGTTTACCGACTAACCGTGAATTATTACCGTTTACCGTTAACCGTAATTACTTACCGTTTACCGTTAACCGTAATTACTTACCGTTTACCGATTTACTTGACTACTTGATTACCGTAAATTACGTGTTCATACGAAATTACCGCATATTGCTTATGTGTTTAAATGTTAAATGTTGCCTATAATTGCTCTTATGAAATTGCCACCATTTTAAGGCGAGTGTGTACTTTATCTCACTCGTCCTACTAAAATGACAAATTACTACCGTTTACCAATTTGCTTGATTACTTGTGCATGTTGTAAGCTCTAAGTTGAATTGGGCCCTGCCCTTGGTTACTAACTTGCTCGAGCCAGAACTGGGCTCGGTCGGGTAGGT
>JACYVW010000344.1:0-25057 GCA_023065735.1 Coffea humblotiana | reverse complement strand
TGATCACCGTTACATACCCCTGTACCGGGCCCGCATATCTTTTATTTTAGGCGATACTGCTCGAGTATGCCAAGCAAGATCTCTCCATTAGATCAAGCTTATACACGTTTCCCATGGCTCCCCAAGCTTCTCGACCAAGCCCATGCTGGCTCGAGTCGCAAGGTCGCCCGATGAGATTTGGGCGTCCCCTACTAGTATCACTAGGAGTCGAGGAGATTCACCCACTCGACTTATGCAGCCATAGCATATCATTTCATTTCATTCAATCATTCAATATATTTCAATCATTCATTGCATTTCAATCAAATTCAATCATGATTCATTTAAATGAGAACGAGTGTGATAAAGTACACACTCGACTCAACGGTTATAGTCATTCTATACATAACTTGCAAATCACAATAATTTCAAACTAGACATGCACTTGACACTCACCTAGACAGAAGAGAGTACGTTGCACAATTCGAGTTACTTAGGCGTCCGTTGTGACGTCCTCTTGAATGCCTTGAGCAAACAATAGGTATCTATTACACACTATCACTTAGAATCCCCAATTATCAAGAAAGAGATTGTACACTCGTAACAATCTAAGAAAATATCACGAATTAGAGCTTTACTTGCTCAAAATTCAAGGTTCGAAAGTAGTGTTTAATAACACAAGGAAAAACTGATTTCCTTCTTGAAAACAAGTCCAAAAGGGTCAACTAGTATTGAAGGATAGGGAAGAGTCTCAAAAACTCAATTCCCGTCAAGTTTGAAAATTTCAGATTTGAGGTACATTCTTGGAAAAATCATATCTCACTCTTCGTAGGTCAAAATTGGAAAACATGTACCGTTGGAAACTACTTCCAAAGTAATAAAAGTTCCTAGAAGGCACTTTACCATGATTCAAAACGGACGACACTCCAAAATTTTAGTGCGAGTGTGTACTTTATCTCACTCGACCTACTAAAATGATAAATTTTTACCGTTCATTAGTTACTTGATTACTCTGTGCATGTTGTAAGCTCTAAGCTGAACTGGGGCCCTGCCCTTGGGTTACTAATCTACTCGAGGCAGGACTGGGCTCGGTCGGGTAGGTTGGAACCCTAGGACACCGTTTCTGTATACTTGAGTACTACCATTGGAAGGATAAGGTGATGGCCAGACAACCGAGGAGATCACTGGAGTCATAAGGTGAAGTTGACCGAAATGGTTCCACTGGAACACCAGTATCCTTCATTATGTGTTTATTTTGCATAATGATAAACTGTTCCATGCTAAATGTGCCAATGTGTAATCTCGAACTATACCTGTGTTATGCTCAAATTAATCATACAATAAACACCATCTCATGCTAATATGCCCAATATGCAACCTGGAACCATATATGTGGGTATGCTCAAATTACCTGATTATTAGAATTGTTAGAGTGTCTTGGAACCTCACTGGGCTGTGTAGCTCATTCCACGTTTTTGTTTTCCTTAACAGTGTTCGAGACCAAGAGTGCTTCGTGAATAGTACTAGAATGTTCTCTTTTGAAGACTTTAAGTTGTATTATAACGGATGGTTGTAGTACATACTCTTTTGGATTGTATTAAGTTTGAAAGTTAACTGATTTGTAAGTATGAAATATTTTGGAGTACTTAATTGCATATTGAAATATTTGAAGTATTTCGAGATTTGAATTGTGGATTGTAGTGAGTCCTGGCGAGAGTTGGGCAGGCGTCCCGCGGATACCCTTTGGTTCGCCTTAGGGAGAAGTGGGGGCGTCACAAGTATATTATCAATAAATATCACCACAAATTGGTCTTGATAAGGTTTAAAGACCCTGTGCATCAAATCCATAAAAACAGCAGGTGCATTCGTTAATTCAAATGGCATTACTGCAAACTCAAAGTGTCCATACTCGAGTTAAAAGCAGTCTTGGGTATATCCTTTCCAAAATCCTCAATTGGTAGTAACCCCTGTCTCAATCCAACTTCGAGAATACTACCGCCCCTTGCAATTGGTCAAACAACTCATCAATGTGGGGCAATGGGTACTTATTCTTAATAGTGACATCATTCAAGCCTCGGTAAATCTATGCACAACCTTAAACTTCCATCTTTCTTCTTAACAAATAATACTGGGGCTCCCCACGGTGAATCACTCTCCTTTATAAAACCCCGCTCCAGGAGATCCTGTAATTGCAACCTCAATCTTTTAATTCAGCTGGAGCCATTCTATATGGCGTCTTAGAGATAGATGCTACTCTCGGAGTCACATCAATCTTCAAAACTATTTCCCTTTCCGGGGATAAAGACTCTAACTCTTCCGGAAAGACATCTGGGTACTCCTTCACTACAGGCATATCTTTCCAATCTCATTTTATCGTTAGGAGTATTAATAAGAAAAGCCAAATATCCCCCGAGCTCCCTTACTTAACATTTTCCTAGCTCGGATCCCTGAAATAAGTGCAGTTGAAGCTAATCTACCCCTCACATCTAATTTTCAGGGTTTGCCTCTCCCGGAATGCACAGTTCTACTATTTTCGTCTTACAATTCAGCTGGACATTGTAACGGGCTAACCAGTCCATTCCTAAAATTCACATCGTATCCCTTAATCACTAAGCCTATCAGATCGGTTGGTAATTACCGTTCTCCAACCCATATTTCACAATTCTTATATACCAAGTTAGCGATTAAACTCTGATCCCCAGTAGGCGTCCTAACCTCCAAATCATAAGGTAAACTTAATTGGTTTCAAGTCTATCCCACTCATCGAAATTAGGGTTTACAAAAGAATGCGTTGCACCCGGATCAATTAAAATCTTAGCTAAACGGTGGAAAATAGGGATCGTACCTTCAACCACCTCAGTTGTATAGGGTACTGTTGATGATCCAGTGCATAAACCCTATCAAGTACCTTACTAGTCTGCTTAGAGATTGACTTCTCGGGCCTTTGGGTGCTATCTCCTATTTTTGGCGCCTTCAGACAACTCGTGACTTGATGTTCAGCGCTACCCACAGAACAACATTTCCCAGACTTCCTCCAACACTCATTCTCCAAATGATTTGGTTTACCACAGTAACCACAATTAACTTGAGGTGTTACTGCCGAACCACTAGAAGGTACTCATCTCGCTTGAACCGGCCCACTACGACCTCCTCTGGATAAAGCTCCCCTTGAAGCTCCAGTGGTTCTCACTCCTCCAATTCCTCTTCCCACCTTGGAAGGGTGTGCACTCTTACTAGCCTGTCCAGAAGTGTGACTAGAAAAATTCCTTTCCTTATTGTGGAAGTCCCTAACTTGCATTCTTGCACTCTCAACTCTTTGTGCTTTCTCTAGAGTCTCAGTAAATGTAGAGATTTGGGCTGCGGTCAAGCCCTCCTGGATTTCTACATTAAGCCCTTGTACAAATCGTCTATCCTTTTCCGCTCATTAGTCACCAATTCGGGAGCGTACTTATAAAGCTTAGTAAATTTCCCTTCATACTCCGCTACACTAAGAGTTCCTTGTTTCAACTTGATAAACTCGTCCTCCCTCTTCTCTTGGGTTAAAGGTGGAAGGAACTTCTAGTTGAATTCCCTCGTGAAATTCTCCCAAGTCTAAGGGGTTTGGGCTCTCTCCCACTTCCCTTTTATCATGTCCCACCAGGCACGTGCTATTCCCTCAAATTGGAAAGCAGCAAAACTCACTCGCCTATCTTCGGTATAGTCTAAGGCGGCGAATATGTTGGCTATTCTCTTTAACCAATTCTCCGCTACCTCGGGGTCGGGCTCTCCCATGAACTTAGGCGGGTTAAACTTTAGAAACCTCTCCAAGGCTCTATCTTCCCCGCTATCCTGTCCCCCAAGTTGATTAAGTGGTCCTGATCCTTGTCTCTCGGCTAACCGCTTAAAGATATCAATCATCCTATTAATGGTAGTAGCCACTTGATTACCCTCTAAATTTCCTTGTCCCTGGGTCAGTCCAGTTATTGATCCCTGGTCATCCCCTTAAGGTTGGGCTTGTCTAGTCCCTCGCCCACGACATCGACCACTCCTTCGTCCTTCCATAATTCTAATGGTGCCTAGTGCAAAAATAAAAATGATTACGCTAGGAAATACTCAAAACAAGAGCCAATCAAGAAACATGGGAAATAATAATAATTTACATTCATTAACACTTCAAAGTTCGTACAATTAGCAAGTCAGGGGGAAATACAAAAATATAGCACATAGGTGCCACAAAAGTACTTTTAGTCACATACAACTAAAGTAAAGTCAAGTGCCTCAAAAAATAGGCCACACAGTCATACAAAAAATACAATGGCCTTGGCACTAGCATCACCCCAGCTAATCCAAACTATATCAGTCAAAAGGGTCTATCACTCTGGATCTAGTCCACAGTAGGGCTACCAGGTGGAATCTCCTCCACAGGATCCTCCTCCTGAGCTGGATTCTGGAGAATGTCCATCACCTCATCAACTAACATGCTAGTATCTGATAGGATCCCAGAAGCCCGGTCTCGGATCTCCTCACCTAACCTATTAAGTCGAGCCCTAGTCCTCTGAACCTCCTCGCGAGTGACCTCAGCAGTAGCCACCTCGCCAGCTAATACCTCCTCAAGCTCAGCAATCCTCTCACCCTGAGTACTCACCATCTGGCTCAACTCCTCCATCTCCTGGAGTAGATCTCGGTTGGTGTTCACCAACTGATGACGCTCGTCGTCTAGAGCTAGTACAAGGTGGCTCGGGTAGATATACGTCAATCTACACGAACATCGAGGATACCTAGTAGCGGGCGAGTAGCGTACACGAGCTCCTCCACTAAGAGCTCGATAGTAAATAGGCCTAGGAGGCTCTACATGGCCATTGGCATGACCATTCCCATTAGCCGCAGGGTTCTCGTTTCCATTCTTCATCCTTGCAAAACAACCACAGTTTTTTGGATTAGAAACTTAGTCACTAACTCGCTCAGATATCTCTTAAAGTAAGACTAAGTCATCTTATCTCAAATCTTAAGGGTAAGGTCTCTATTATATCTCCCAGATAGATCTCTAACCTAGCGCTCTGATACCACCTGTGACGCCCCCACTTCTCCCTAAGGCGAACCAAAGGGTATTCGTGGGACGCCTGCCCAACTCTCTCCAGGACTCAAGATAATTCGATTCAAGCTTAACGATAATAACCGTTAATACAAGTCTAAGAAAGAAAAGTCGCTTCCATAACCAAATATCCAGTCTTACACCACGAGTACAAAATACATCAATTTTCAAAAGACATACAACTGCCCAAAAGATGTCCATACGATTACAATCGAATCCCTATTACAAAAGTTCATCCCAAGGATTCCTCCGAGTTTCACCTCAATTTCATTCCTGTTAAGGAAAACAAGTCTACGGGGTGAGCAATTGCTCGCGAGGCCAAGAAACACACATACAAGCACGTTGTCCAAGTAACAATCCCATTTAACCAATAAACAGTAATATTCAAGAAAATAACAATTTGAGCGAGAAAGTGTAAACAGAAACAATTCAAGGATACAAGAGCTCTCAGGAGCTATTTTCCACTTGCACGATCCAGAACCTTCACGAATTGACACTCCGTCAATCGGGTAGGTTATAATCCGTAGAACTTCACTTATCCTTTCCCCGATCACCGTTACATACCCCTGTACCGGGCCCGCCTGTCTTTTGTTTTAGGCGAGACTGCTCGAGTATGCCAAGCAAGATCTCTCCATTAGATCAAGCTTATACACGTTTCCCCATGGCTCCCCAAGCTTCTCAACCGAGCCCATGCAGGCTCGAGTCGCAAGGTCGGCCGATGAGATTTGGGCGTCCCCCACTAGTATCACTAGGAGTCGAGGAGGTTCACTCCACTCGACTTATGCAGCCATAGCATATCATTTCATTTCATTCAATCATTCAATACATTTCAATCATTCATTGCATTTGAATCAATTCAATCATGATTCATTTAAATGAGAACGAGTGCGATAAAGTACACACTCGACTCAACGGTTATAGTCATTCTATACATAACTTGCAAATTCACATAATTTCAACTAGACATGCACTTGACACTCACCTAGACAGAAGGAGAGTACGTTGCACAATTCGAGTACTTAGGCGTCCGTTGTGACGTCCTCTTGAATGCCTGAGCAAACAATAGGTATCTATTACACACTATCACTTAGAATCCCCAATTATCAAGAAAGAGATTGTACACTCGTACAATCTAAGAAAATATCACGAATTAGAGCTTTACGTGCTCAAAATTCAAGGTTCGAAAGTAGTGTTTAATAACACAAGGAAAAACTGATTTCCTTCTTGAAAACAAGTCCAAAAGGGTCAACTAGTATTGAAGGATAGGAAAGAGTCTCTAAAACTCAATTCCCGTCAAGTTTGAAAATTTCAGATTTGAGGTACATTTTTTTGAAAAAATCATATCTCACTCTTCGTAGGTCCAAAATTGGAAAACATGGTACCGTTGGAAACTACTTCCAAAGTAATAAAAGTTCCTAGAAGGCATGTTTCCATGATTCAAAACGGACGACACTCAAATTTTGGCTTCAAGTTGCTGATTTGGACTCCCAAGACAGATTCGGGGTTGGTTTTTGGCGAACTTTGGAAATTCGGAAAAATTCACAGAATGCGAACTAGCCTCTCAAATTTGAAAATCAATTAGAGTTCCAATCAACGTTTAAAGTAAAATAGACGGAACAAGAATCGGAGTTTTGAACGCCATGATATAGCAGCTCAAAGTTGGTTCAAAATGAAGACCATTGGGCAATTTTTCAGATTTGAAAACACAAACTTTGGGATTCTAGTTGGGCATCAAAATAGGCTTGGAATGGCACCAAATCTGGTATGATTACACTACCATATAAGGGCTATTCCTCTGTCAAATTTCATGCAAAATTCGTACGGGAAGTCAGTTAACAAGACCACTAAAATTCTAGGAATATACAAGGCAACTCTGTCTTATGCTTCCATTTTCCTTTGTTCGAACCCTTGGCCAAAGAAATCATCTCAAACATGGTTCATTTATGAAGCAAAGGTCCAAGAAACATCCAAGTTACATTTGGTAGGTGATTAACACCAAAAGTTTCAAAATAACAAGTCCGAATTCGAAATAAGTCATTGGCTAGCCCAAAATTAGGGTTTTCTTTCTCTGATGTAGGTCTGTAATTAGGCCATAACTCCCTCAATTCAACTCAGAATTAAGCATGGTTGGTGGCGTTGGAAACTAAATTCATAGGGCTACAATTCATCAGAAGAAATAGTTCTGAAATTCTATCCATAGCTAGCTAAAATTCAAGCAACAAGTCCCAGCACCTCATTGACTCCCTAGCAGAGCAACGAAACAGGACAGATAACTTTGAAGAATCGGTACGGATCACTCAAGTAGAATCAGGGGATTCATTTTACACCGTTAGAAAAATAAAGTGTCTAGTTTCAAATGCCACTAACGGCACTCGATTTCGACATCGGAGCAAAGAGTTATGATCATTTAAACTTCGCTGCCAGAGTACCTCTGTACACGTTTTCCAGGTTTGAACATGTTTCGAAAATGTAACTTTTACCCAACCAAATCAAGTGATTTTTGGTGAAAACTTTCCACACAACCTATACAACATATCTACATCAAAATCAAGGCAATTTAACCCCAAAAATTTGAACCAAAGCCTCTGCACAAACAGGGCACAATTCGGTCATTGCTCTTGCAAGATTCCCTTTAATTTTCTTTCCATTTTTTCAACTTATATCCACTAATTTAACACTTAATCAACATAAATAATATCCAAAATCATCATATAAGCCCAACAAGTCCATTGTGGGATTTCATAGTGCCCACTCACATGATTTCAACCAACCAAAGTTACCCACATGAAGCTACAAGCTTCCAAGTCCAATATAACTCTCAAAAATCAAGTTTCAAGGGTTAGATGATTTGCTACCTTCTTGGATGTTGAAGACCAGAATTTCGGCCACTAAAAAGCTCGAAGAAACCGTGGATAAGTTGCTTCTCTCCTAGTCCAAGATAGTCTCCAAGTTGTTTTGAGTTTGAGTGGTAAATTTGAAGTGAAATGGATGGATGAAATGAGATGAAATGATGAAGAAATTTTTGCTCCTTCTTGCCTTGAGTTTCGGCTGCTTGGAGGGAGAAAAGAGAGAGATGGCTGATGCAAAGCTTCTTGGAGAAGCTTGGTAGGTGTAAGCTTCAAGTGCACAAAAGTCAACTCTCCAATAGTGCACGTACGCGCGCGTTTCGTGCCCGATTCCTCTCGGGTTTGTTTCACTTGTGCACTAAATCTCTAATGTACTTCGTTTAGCACTATTATTATTCACTCTTAGTAGTCTAACAATAATTTCTAAAATCCTCCAATTAGTCGCGCGCGCGAAAACGCGAACTTCCAATTTGTGCGCGATAAAGCGAAATTTGTAAGAAATTCTTATAACGATAGTATAACTAACTAATACTTGAGTACTAAATCATAAAAATAACCATTTTAGGGTAAACCAATAAATAAGTGAATAATTCAATAAAATAAATAATTACATAAATATAAAAATTACGAGTCCTCACACAACTAGATGAAGTTTTGTATAAAAGGGATATTAGTTATAAGGTGCTAAGGGATAATTAGAGGTTAGCTCAATAGATTAGCTTTAGAAGACAAAGAGATGAGCATAAACCCTAAGGTGCCATTTGTCGTGAAACCGTTGGAAGTTGGACCTTTGACCAAGACTAGTTTTGGTCTTCATCTTGGAAGCAAAATTGACCAAGACATTTCATTCCTTTCTTACCTCTTGGCTGAAAATATGGAGAGGGAAAACAAGAGAGCAAAGTTCATTTCAACCTCCATTCCTTGTTTGAATCTTGAGTTCCAACCACAGATTTTGCAAAATACTCCATAAAAGTGGTTCACTAGGGAAGATAAAGGGCTTGAGTGGAGAGATTTTTGGAGGAAAAGCACTAAGCTTCTATCTTTCTTGAAGGTACAAAGTAACTTTGCCAAGAACTTCCTCTTTGCTTCTAATACTACCATTATAGTGGATTAGGGTTTCTACTTCGGTAGTTTCATGAGAAAACTTCATGGTTTGAAGTTGTGATGTGAAATTTTCAGTTTTTAAGGTAATTTTCTGCCCACATATGATGTTTAAGTGTTGGCCATGGTTTGGTAGCTTTGCTATGTGAAATAGCTAGCTTTTATGTATTAGTTTAACTTACCTAATGAAAATTCCAGCTTGTATGCATAAATTTCAGCTTAGGGTTTCATTTTCTAGCTTGAGTAGGTGATGGTTATATGCTTGATTTAGTAAGTTATTGGCTTGGTATGTATATGCTTGAGTTGAGGCTGTTTTGTGGTAAGAATGAAGCCTTGAATTGGCTGGAAAAATAGTAAACACAAAGGAGGTGCTGCTGAAACTTTTGTCCGCAAGAACCCTTAGGCAGCCTTAGGAATCTGCTATATCTTGTTGTAGAAAATTCAGAATTCAATTCCATTTATTGCATTTGAAACTGGAGTCAGAATACTATCAACCGTGACAATTGTAGCCTTTCCTCAATTCCCATGAACATCTGTGATTTTTCAAAGTTGACTGAAATTGCATACCTGTTCTGTCTCTTTACTGGATGAAGTGGCAACTTGAGGCTCGAATTGGACTGACTTATGGACTGAATCAGCTTTTGGACAAAACATGAAAGTTATAGGGATTTGAGTTAAATTTCTACCTGAAAACTTTCAGATCAATTGGATCATTTTAGCTTATGATTTGGCTGGAGCACTCCTGACTGTGAAAAACGTTAATTTTCCTGACCTGTTTTTCATGTGTTTCTGACTGTCCATTTTTTGACCCTGAAAATGCGAGAACTGGGTGTTGATATCTTCATAAGAAATGTAGGTCTATGTCTTATCTTTGAAACTCCATAAAATTTGCCTCAATCTGATAAGTTTATCTTTATTTTTGATCAAAACACCAAAAGGATGGCAAAGCTGCCATCTTCATTATTTCTCGTTGCCTTTCTTTTGTTTTCCGTTTCCATGGTCCGACTTAACATGTACTTCTCAAGTGTTCTAAACCTGATTTCTAACATTCTAACAAGTATTCAAAACATGGTTTTTAGTTGCACATATTGGCTTTGAAATTAACCGTTTTTGATCATTTTCTTTTACAAATTATGCGTGCACCTTGCCTATATGACTTACTATACTTTTCATGCCTTCTTCCTTTGATATAGACATATAAGTTATGCAGCTTGCACTTGTGTATGATTGGCTCTTTGTGGACAATATTTGACTGTAGATTTCGAGAGTGGCCAAGGTGCCGGTCCTGAACTGAATTTTGATAAAACGTGACTTGTTTAGGGTGAGTGTTTCTTGCATGTTTGTGTATTAAATGACTATGTACTTGTTGTGAATATTCGATTGAGTGTTAAATGCCTTCCAATGCCTGTTAAATGGATTTTCGATGGGCGAGTGTGTACTTTATCGCACTCGACTCAAGCAAAAGTGAATTTTCAATGATTGAATGCTACCTGTTCATGAATGTAAGCCTTTTGGTTGAATTGGGCCCTTGCCCTTCGTTGCCAGTCGATTCGAGCCAGAAATGGACTCGGTCGGGCGATTGGTGACCCTAGGACAGTGTTTTGGTATACTCGAGTATGACCACGAAGGTTGGTGGAGAACTGGCCAGTGAATTGCCTAGTTGTGACGCCCCCACTTCTTCCAAGGGCGAACCCAAGGGTATCGGCAGGACGCTTGCCCAGCTCTCGCCAGGACTCGATACCATTCCAATCCAAACTTAAGGTAAATAACCAAATAATAATAAAAAAAAATGAACTGAAAAACAAAGTCGCTTCCATACACAAGTGTTCAATCTTACATCACAAGTTTTCAAAATACATCAATTTTTCCAAAATGTACAACTTCCAAAAGTCGTCTAATCAGTACAACCAAATTCTAATCAAAAGAGCCATCAAGTAGGCTTCCCCATAACTCCTTCCATCTCAGCTCCTGTTAAGGAAAACAAATCTAACGGGGTGAACGAATGCTCGTGAGGCACAATTTTCAATTCAACACATTCAATGAGGATACAGGAGCTCTCAAGAGCTAATTTCCACTTGCTTTGCCAAAGTTCAAACCAATACCTCCTCTAGATGACACTCCGTCACCCGGGTAGGTAATTAAGTCCGTAGAACTTCACTTACTCCATATATGGTTCTGAGTCGACATGAGAGGTACCTTCCACCCGAATCGGTGTGGTACATGCTATCGCTCAGGGAATCGATTATACGTTTATGGTTCTGAGTCGACATGAGAGCTACCTTCCACCCAAATCGGTATGGTACATACTATCGCTCAGTGGTCGATGAGGCATCGCTTCAATCGACTTATACTTTGTTTATGATCCTGAGTCGACATGAGAGGTACCTCCCACCCGAATCGGTGTGGTACATACTATCGCTCAGAGAACCGATTATTTGTTTAGGGTTTTGACTCGACATGAGAGATATCTCCCACCCGAATCTGTGTGGTACATGCTATCATTCCGAGAACCAATTATAGCACTGAAACGGTATGAGAGGTACCTCCCACCCAAATTGGTGTGGTACATACTATCCGCTCAGAGCTCACGAGTTAAACATATTCATGTACAATTACCAATCATTGTTTATGGTTCTGAGTCGACATGAGAGGTACCTCCCACCCGAATCGGTGTGGTACATGCTTCCGCTCAGAGCTCACAAGTTAAACATATTTATGAACAATTACCGATCATGTGTATTCATGTAACAAGTATCGCATAATTAAAAGAAAGAAAGGATGAGGGCATCCCCATGAGTATACACATAAGTCGAGGAGGTTCACTCCACTCGACATCACAACACAAATATGGTTTGCAATAGCAACACTTCACTTAATTCCCATAACAATTCCACTTCACACAATTCGAATATCAATTCACATAGCACAATTCAATTGTAGCATCACTTAAAGAAGAACGAGTGCAATAAGTACACACTCGTCTCGACAAGTTTACGTATCATGTATAACACTTGTACAATTCACATTTCAATCACATAAGCATTTAACATGCACTTGACACTCACAATAAGGGAGTAAGTACAAAAGATCCTGATAAGCCTAGCTCTCTTGCTTGGTGTATTGGGGGTGACTTTAATGTTATTTTGGCTCCTCATGAAAAACGGGAGGGGGGGGGTCGCTCGTTTGCTATATCAGAAGGGGTGGATTTTATGGCTTTCATAGAGGAGGTTGGGGTTTTTGATGTAGGTTTCTCAGGAGTTAGCTTTACATGGTCTAACAATCGGCGGAGTAGAGCCCGGATTTCAAAGAGGTTGAACAGATTTTTAGTCAGTAGGGCTTGTTTGGATATTTCTGACGCCATTTCGGTACTTCACTTGGCAAGACATCCTTCCAACCATGCTCCGTTAAAAATTTCGTTTGCGGCTCAATCAGAAAGTAAAGCCGCCGCTTTCCGATTCTTGAATGTTTGGACGTCCAAACTAGAACTCTTGGAGGTGATTCGGCAGGCATGGAATCAAGATGTTAGTGGATCTCCACTGCGCGTTTGTGCTCTAAATTATTAGCAACGAGGAGAGAAAATTCAGGCATGGAACAAGCAACACTTTGGGAATGTGATTGATGCTATGAGATCTGCGGAAATGGCGGTAGAACGGGCAGAGGAGGCTGTAGATCAACATGAGTCGGAGGAGGTTCGTATAGAGCTCAACAAGGCTCAGGCGGAGCTAAGGCAAGCATTATCAATTGAAGAACAGTTTTGGAGGCAAAAGGCCAGGGTAAAATGGCTTCGACAGGGAGATAGCAATTCAAAGTACTTTCATGCAGTAGTAAAAGCAGAGACGGGTTAAATCAAGGCTACATCGCATCAAAAAGTCTAACGGTGTTTGGGTCGACAATGATGCTAACATAGCAAGTGAGGCTATAACTTATTTCCATGATCTCTTTACAGGATCTTTGGAGTCATCTTCAAATATGTTGCACCTGATTCCACCTTTGGTCTCAGAAGAGGATAATGTTAAGTTGGAATCAGTCCCTTCAATTGAAGAGGTTTATCGAGTCTTGAGGTTCATGGACGGAGAAAGTGCTGCTGGTCCAGATGGATTCACAAGGAAATTTTTACTTTTGCATGGCAAGTGATTGCCCAAGATGTCTACAAGGCGGTACTCAGTTTTTTTTGTGGGGCGGAATTACCTCGTTTCATCACTTCCACCTCGATTGTGCTAATTCCAAAGGTACCAAACCCTCAAGATTTTTCTCAATTTAGACCCATCAGCCTATGTAATCTTTCAATAAATTGTTATCACGGATCTTGGCAGACAGAGTTGCGGATGTGTTGCCAAAAATTATTTCCCCCTCAGCAGACGGGATTTGTAAAGGGCCGAAATATAACAGAAAATTTTCTACTTGCTCAAGAGGTGATATCGGGTATGAGAAAAAAGAATAGAGGCGGCAATGTGGTAATGAAACTAGACATGTCCAAGGCGTATGATCGAGTGGCATGGGGTCATATTATCAATGTTCTGAGGAGGTTTGGCTTTGGTGAAAGATTCATTGATATGGTATGGCGGTTGCTTTCTAATGTCTGGTTTTTTGACTATTATAAATGGTTCCTCATACGGTTTCTTTAAGTCTTCGAGAGGTCTCCGTCAGGGTGATCCATTATCACCAGCATTATTCATTATAGGGGATGAAGTGTTGTCTAGAGGATTGAATAACCTCGTGGTGCAATCGGCCTTTGTGGGTTTCAAAGTACCATATGGATGCCCGGCGATTACTAACTTGGCGTTTGCGGATGATGTTCTTATATTCGCAAGCGGAGCCTCATCTTCTCTAAAGGCTACGATGCAGGTGTTAGAGGCTTATCAAAGGTGCTCGGGGCAGATGATAAATGTACAAAAAAGCTGTTATTTAGTTCATCCATTGGTATCAGCGGCGAGACGACGGGTGATTGAACGTATCACTAAGTTTAACAGGCAATCATTTCCGATACGATATTTGGGTTTCCCCCTCTACTTTGGAAGGTGTAAATCATCTTATTTTGGAGAAGTATGTCAATGAATTCTAGCAAAGATTTCATCATGGAAATCAAGGCTACTTTCCTTTGGAGGCAAAATAGTTCTAATCAAGCATGTGCTATCATCAATACCAGTACATCACAGCTGCTGTGGTCCCAAGTATGGTTTTCAAAACTATAGAAAAGGCCTGCTCGGCCTTCTTGTGGGGTTCATCATCCGAGGAGTCAAAGTTCCACTGGATACGATGGTCTCAGCTATGCTTTCCGGTTGAGGAGGGGGGAGTTGGGTTCCGGAGATTATGTGATGTATACACAGCTTTTTCTTGCAAGCTATGGTGGATTTTCCGAACAACATCATCACTGTGGGCGACGTTTATGAAAGCCAAAGTATTGCAAACGCCTTCACCCTTGTCAGGTAGAACTCAG
Source organism: Coffea humblotiana (assembly GCA_023065735.1). Lineage (NCBI taxonomy): Eukaryota > Viridiplantae > Streptophyta > Magnoliopsida > Gentianales > Rubiaceae > Coffea > Coffea humblotiana. The sequence continues at coordinate 10,623 of JACYVW010000344.1, read as the reverse complement.
GAAAACGGATTCGGCAATTTGGAGGAGGATGGTAAACGTGAGCTGACAAGTGGAGCTCTCGATGTTATGGGTTGCCAAATATGGGGCGTGTCACTTTTGGTACGACAACTGGGTCGACAATGGGGCGTTGTTTCTACAAGTGCCGGTTATTCCACAATTGTCGTTCCGAAATTTCATCATCAACGGTCATTGGGACATAAATCTCTTATATCAGACATTGCCAAGGGAGATTGTTAATTCCATTTTACAGCAAATGGTTTCGGAAGAAGGGAGTAAATTTGAAGTCATCTAGATGCCCACGATATCCAGAAAGTTTTCTCTACATTCGGCTTTCGGGGACGTTAGACAGGCACGTCCCACGTCGATGGTATTTGCTTCGGTTTGGCATCCTCGGATTCCATTGAAAGTTTCCTTTTTTATGTTACGATTATTCTTGGAGAGGTTACCGATACCGGATAAGTTATGCAAACTTGGTTTTCATCTACCCTCAAAGTGCTTTTGTTGTGCAACAGCATCTGAGGAGTCTATTGAGCATTTATTCTCCAATGGACCACATAGCGTCGGTAGTTTGGAACTATTTTTGAGGTTTATGTGGATTGAACTCCCCAGGATCTTTTTTACGTGCCCGCATAGTGGGTTGGTGGTTGCAATCATATGACTCTGAGCTACGACGGCTTATTGGGCGCATTATTCCAAGTGTAGTTTGCTGGCATATTTGGAAGGCAAGGAATAAAGCAATGTTTGAGGGTGTACAGATGCAATCGTCTGCCATTTGCCAAGCTATCTTCTCTGAAATCCAGACCATGATGGGGATTCATTTCAAACAAGTGTTTACCCTGCAGTCATTTCGTCAGTTGTATGATTGGACGAATTCGTTTAGTGGTAGGGTTGCTTACAGAGTTGTCCGTTGGGAAACAAAGGAAACAGGGCGGTGTATACTTAATACAGATGGATGTGCTAAGGGCAATCCAGGAGTGGGTGGAGGCGGTGGTGTTCTTCGGGATTCAACTGGTTTGCCACTGATTGCCTTTTCAGCCTATCTGGGACAAACTACAAGTCTCTGTGCAGAGGCTACGGCCCTCCTTATTGGTCTTCAAACGTGTATACATAAGGGTTTTAGGAACATATGCGCACAATCGGATTCATTGGTTCTAGTTGGGATCATTCAAAGTCGTTTCCAGTGTCCGTGGCAGATTCGAAGAGAAGTCAAACAGATTTGGCGGATCGTACAGGATCCGGCTAGATTTCACATTGCTATCGGGAGGCTAACACAGTGGCTGATGCTTTGTCTAATGTGGGTTTAACTTATCCAGAGCAACAAATCAAGGTTTATGACAGTTTTAGTATGTACCCAAGGCTGGCTCGTGGGGCAATCCGCCTCGACAGATTAGGGATGCCTTCAATTCGGAAAATTAGAAACATGTAACAGCAATATTTTGTGCTCGCTCACTTTGAGATTTCAAGTTTTGTATAATGGCCAGCTTGTTACTTGTTTTGCATGATATTTTGGAACCTCACTGTATTTTAGCTCACCCCATTTGTGACAGCCCCACCTCTCCCTAGGGCGAACCCTAGGGTATCAGCGGACTGCCTGCCCAGCTCTCGCCAGGACTGCGGATCACTCACACACACACAAAACTAAATACAAGAGACTCCCCATCAGGGCTAAAACATTCATTTTCACATATAATATCATTTATACAAAACCACCAGGTACATATACATTACCCCAATATACAGTCCAAAAGCATTCAAGTAAAGTACATTCAGGTTGTCCAGTGCTCAAGGAGCTATCAAAGAAACAAAACTATCAACTGGCTTCTCAAACTCATAACATTCCCAAAGGTATGCCTGTAAGGAAAACAAAGGTAACGGGGGTGAGCTTTCGCCCAATGAGGTACTTAACAGTCATGCAGCCCCAAATTTATAGGTAATCAAGCTCAGTTAGAGAAACCATAAATCACAGAATGCAAATACCACAACTAGTTTAAATGAAAGGATACGGGTGGCTCTCAGGAGCCAATTCCCCATTTCAGTTCTTGATCGCACCCCGTTGACCCTCCGTCAACGTATAAAGAAAGTACCATGACCGTAGACCCACTTTACTCCCAGTTCCTTCTACCGTACATTCCCCTTACCGGGCCCGAACACCTCAATAGTAACAGTGGTTGGTAATACTCGAGTATACCGGAAGGTCGAGGAGATACACTCCACTTGACAAACAGTGACCCGAGGGTCGTTACCTCGTCTACCAGCCCTTGCTGGCTCGACTCGAGTAACTTCCACTAGGGCTTTGAGCTCAGTGATTACAGTACAGTGGTGGGGCTCATGCCCAATATTCAAGTCAATCACAGTGCAGTTTCACAGTTTCAAGTCAAACACAGTGCAGTACAATGGTAAACAGTTACACAGTAAGAGGACGAGAGCGGTAAAGTACACTCTCGCCTCATTCACATAGTTCACAGTGGGCACATTACAGTTTCAAAGACAAGTAGTCACTTAGGCATTCAATCATGCAATAGTACACTCACCACTTCAGATGAGCAAATTCAAGGATTTCCGTCCAACGGATGCTTTGGATCACCCAAACGTCCTATAACAATCAAGAAAATGCAATTGAAGTTCAATTACGGGTCGAGTACCTCTTAAACGGATCATTAAAGCAAAATTCAAATATAGCCTCAATTATGGCTCAAAATGGACAATATATCAAATTTAGGGTTAAAAGTTCAAGAAAACCCTAAGGCATTTCACATTCGCTCATTCTTAACCTAGATTTACCAAGCCCTAAAGTTCGCGGCAATCGGATAGCATTTCCCCTAAATTTCAGCATTTCCATCCTACAAACAAGTACCCAAATTCATCCAATCCAATCACAATTTATCATATCCATCATAGACTAGCAAATACACCTCATTAGGGTCACAATACCCTTCAATCATGGCTAATTGCAAGTTCAATAGACAACCATAAGAAAGCCCCAAATTGCATAAACCCTAATGCCGAAATTTCCATAGAAAGCTGAAATTTTCCGCAATTCACCGCAATTAACGTATACTAGCACCCAATTACACCATATTAAGCCACCAATTCAAGTCATATATAATAATCATATGAAATCAGAAAAATTCCCAAGAAAATGAAAAATTCACCAAACTTCACTTTCATTCACAAAATCATCCATAAACTAAGCTCTATATCCGATATAAGTCACTAATTTGAAATTTTTATGGACAAAATTGAAGATTCAAGCCATATACCACAATCACCAAGAAAGGTAACAACTTAGGCCTTCCCTTTGCAAATTCACTCCACAAACACCTTTGATCTTCCCTAGTAAGCAATTTCTACGGAGTAAATCGGATTTCTATCGGTTGATTTGCAAGATTTGGGCAAGAATTTGGAAGAAAATTGAAGCTTTCTTTTCTCTTTTTCCCTCAAGATGGTTCGGCCAAGAAGATGCTTGAATGAAGATGTTTTTGGTCAATTTTCAACCTTAGTAAAGTTGTAAGAAAGTTAGGTGCAACTTGGTCCAATGAAATCGCGCCACGTGTCGCCCTTTTTTTTCTTTTCCTTATCCTTTAGCTTCCCAAAGACTAAATATCTAACCAACCTCCAGTTATCTCTTAACACTCAGTAATTTAATGCCTTACTGTACAATTGTGCCGAATTGGCCGAATTTCTCTCACTTAATGCGCTAGCGGGTCCCACAACCGCTATTCGCTCCAATTTTCTCGTGAACTCACGTATACTAGAAAAATGCCTTAAAAACTATATTTACCTATAAAATGCGTGTAAAACAATTATAATAAAGACAATATAGAAAATATAAGCAAGCAAATCGATAAACCCTAAAACCGTTTTTTTTTTTTTTTTCGAGTTCTCACACTCTCTCCCCCTTAAAGAATTTTGTCCTCGAAATTACTCACCTGGTTTACTAAACAGCTCAGGGTATTTCTTTTGCATTTCTTCCTCTACCTCCCAGGTTGCCTCTTCTACCTCTTGGTTCCTCCATAAGACCTTCACTAGAGGGATTTGTTTGTTTCTCAACTCTTTAACTTTTCGGTCAAGTAGTTGCACAGGTTTCTCCTCGTAGGTAAGGTTTTCATCTATTTCGAGTTCCTCCAGTTGTAACACGTGAGTTGGATCAGGATGGTATTTCTTGAGCATCGAAACATGGAAAACGTCATGGATTCTAGATAGGCTTGATGGTAACTCCAGTCGATACGCTACCTTTCCAATTCTTTGGAGAATTTTGAAGGGTCCTACAAAGCGAGGTTGAAGTTTCTTTCCTCTACCCGTCGTGACACTTCGTAATGGAGTAATCTTCAAGAAAACACGGTCTCCAACTTCGAACTCCAAATCTTTCCTTCGGTTGTCGGCGTAGCTCTTTTGTCGGCTTTGAGCGGTCTGGAGCCTTTGACGTATCAGCTTGACCTTTTCTTGTGCATCCTCCATCCACGGAATAATCGTTGGATCTAGAGCTTTTCTTTCTCCCACTTCATCCCAATAAATTGGTGAACGACACCTTCGTCCATAGAGCGCTTCATACGGAGCCATTTGAATTGACGAATGGTAGCTATTGTTGTAGGCGAACTCTACTAAGGTTAGGTGTTGTCCCCAACTACCCCCAAAATCCAAAATAGAAGTTCTTAACATATCCTCGAGGGTTTGAATTGTTCTTTCAGACTGTCCATCTGTCTGGGGGTGATAGGTAGTGCTAAAGTTGAGTCTAGTTCCCAAGGTTTCTTGAAATTTCTGCCAAAACCTAGACACGAATCTAGGATCTCGGTCGGAAACTATACTCACTGGGACTCCATGTAATCTCACAATTTCATCTCTATACAGCTGAGCTAACTTCTCCATGGAGTACTTCATGTTCACAGGTAAGAAATGAGCTGATTTGGTTAATCGATCTACAACTACCCAAACGGCATCATGTCCTCTTTGCGTCCTTGGCAACCCAGAAACAAAGTCCATTGTAATATTCTCCCACTTCCACTCAGGTATTTCAAGAGGTTGTAACAAGCCGGAGGGTTTTTGGTGTTCAGCCTTAACTTGTTGGCAGATGAGACAGGTCTGCACGTACTGGGCAATCTCTTTCTTCATATTATCCCACCAATATGTTCCTTTCAAATCTTGGTACATCTTACTACTGCCTGGGTGGATGGTATACTTCGACCGATGAGCTTCTTCCAAAATTTCTTTCTTTAGTGATTCATTCTTAGGCACCACTAACCGATTCCGATATTTTAAAATTCCTTCAGGGCTCACATTGAAATCAGGTGTTTCTCCCTTCTCCACCTTTTCCTTCCACTTTCGTACTATCGAATCCTCCTCCTGGGCCTCTTTGATTCGTTCTAGTATAACAGAGGTTGCTCGGACATTTCCAAGAATTACCCTTTGATGTTTCAAGTTAGGGTGCCATTCACTAACTGCTTCTAGTATCTCCCACTCCTTGACCATCAATCCAGCTATTTGAGCCTTCCGACTTAAGGCATCAGCTACGACATTTGCTTTCCCCGGATGGTAGTTAATTGAGCAGTCATAATCCTCCAAGAATTCCATCCACCGTCGTTGCCTCATGTTTAATTCTTTTTGGGAAAATAGGTACTTAAGGCTCTGGTGGTCGGTATAAACCTCAAAAGTCACCCCGTATAGGTAGTGTCTCCACTTCTTCAGGGCAAATACAACTGCAGCTAGTTCCAAATCATGAGTTGGGTAGTTTTGCTCGTGAGGTTTTAGTTTCCTAGAGGCAAAGGAAATCACGCTCTTATTCTACATTAGTACACACCCCAAACCTTCCCTCGAAGCATCCGTATACACAGTGAAATTATCCGGTCCATTAGGCAAAACTAGAATAGGAGCCCTAGTTAACCGTCGTTTCAATTCTTGGAAACTATCTTCACACCTAGCATCCCATATAAAACGATCATTCTTCTTGGTCAAGTCGGTTAAAGGACCGGCAAGTTTTGAAAAATCCTTAAGAAATCGCCGATAGTACCCAGCTAACCCTAGAAAGCTTCGAACCTCCGTGGGATTTTCCGGGCTCTTCCACTCAGTTACTGCTTCTACTTTCGCCGGATCGACTGTGAAGTCACCCCGTATAGGTAGTGTCTCCACTTCTTCAGGGCAAATACAACTGCAGCTAGTTCCAAATCATGAGTTGGGTAGTTTTGCTCGTGAGGTTTTAGTTTCCTAGAGGCAAAGGAAATCACGCTCTTATTCTGCATTAGTACACACCCCAAACCTTCCCTCGAAGCATCCGTATACACAGTGAAATTATCCGGTCCATTAGGCAAAACTAGAATAGGAGCCCTAGTTAACCGTCGTTTCAATTCTTGGAAACTATCTTCACACCTAGCATCCCATATAAAACGATCATTCTTCTTGGTCAAGTCGGTTAAAGGACCGGCAAGTTTTGAAAAATCCTTAAGAAATCGCCGATAGTACCCAGCTAACCCTAGAAAGCTTCGAACCTCCGTGGGATTTTCCGGCCTCTTCCACTCAGTTACTGCTTCTACTTTCGCCGGATCGACTGTGATGCCCTCTCGTGAAATTACGTGCCCTAAGAAAGAAACTTTCTCTAGCCAAAATTCACACTTACTAAACTTGGCGTACAATTGGTGCTCTCTTAGGGTCTGTAAACACGAGTTTTAGGTGTTGCTCATGTTCCTCTTGTGACTTTGAGTAAACCAAGATGTCATCAATGAAAACAACCACAAATCTATCCAAATAAGGTTTAAAAACCCTATGCATCATGTCCATGAAGGCAGCAGGGGCATTGGTCAGTCCGAAAGGCATAACTGCGAACTCAAAGTGCCCATATCTTGAATTAAACGCAGTTTTAGGTACATCCTCCTTCCTAATCAACAATTGGTAGTACCCCTGGCGGAGATCTAACTTCGAGAAGACCACTGCTCCTTGTAACTGGTCAAACAACTCATCAATATGGGGCAGTGGATACTTATTCTTAACCGTCACATTATTTAACCCTCGATAATCTATACACAACCGCAAACTCCCGTCTTTCTTCTTAACAAACAGTACAGGAGCTCCCTATGAAGATCCGCTCTCGCGGATAAACCCTCGCGCTAATAAGTCTTGCAGTTGCAACTTTAACTCCTTAAGTTCAGCAGGGGCCATTCGATAAGGGGTTTTTGAGATAGGTGAAGTCCCTGGAAGCAAGTCAATTTTGAATTCTATCTCTCTTTCCGGCGGTAGAGTTGCTAATTCATCAGGAAACACATCCGGATACTCCCTAACTATTGGTACATCTTCTACCTTCAACTTGTCAGTGGGAGTGTTTATAAGAAAAGCTAAAAACCCTTGTGCTCCTTTACTTAAGAGTTTTCTAGCCCGAATGCCCGAAAGCAATGCAGATGAGGCTAAATTTCCCCTTACATCTAACCTTAAAGTTGCCTCTCCAGGTATATGAAGTTCTACCACCTTCCTTTTGCAGTCAAGTTGGGCATTATATTTAACTAGCCAGTCCATACCCAAAATCACATCATACCCCTTAAGAGCTAAACCAATAAGATCCCCAAAGAGTTTTCTCTCTCCTACCCAGATTTCACAATTAGCATACATTACACTAGTAAGTAAGCATTGATTTCCCGTAGGGGTGCTAACTTCCAAATCATATGGTAGGCTAACAGGTTTCATATCAAACTCCACACATAAATTCGGGATTAACAAAGGAATGGGTAGCACCAGGGTCGATTAAAATCCTAGCTAAACGGTGGAAAACAGGAATTGTACCTTCTATGATCCCAGAGGAATCAGGGACTGGATGTTGCTCAAGGGAATACACCCGAGCTGGCACCTTTGATCTCGTCCCTTCTCCCTTAACTTGCCCAGGATTGGCCTTCGATGGTTGCGGAGTCCCTCTCGCCTCTCGCGGTAAGGTTGGACAGTTGGCGATTTGGTGCTCCGCACTTCCACAGCGTAAACACTTCCTTCCTTTCCTCCAACAATTATCCTCCGTGTGATTCAATTTTCCGCAGTACCCGCAGGAACCACGGAATGCAGGAACTGGACCTCCCTGGAAGTTTCCCCTTTGTTGGCCTCGACCAACTTGGCCACCTCTCGACGGGGCTCCCCTCGACATCCCCGGCAGTCTACCTTCGCCAGTTCCCCTTCCAAACTTGGGAGGGGGACCCTTATCTCCAGATCCAGAGCTACTCCCAGTAAATCCCCGTTTCCTAGCCTGGAAATTTCGCACTTGCAGCCTAGCATCCTCAATTCGTTGAGCCTTCTCTACCGCGTCACTAAAGGCATCAATTCGGGCTACAGCTAAGTCCTTCTGGATCTCAACGTTCAAGCCCTGGATAAAACGTCTAATTCGCCTTTGCTCAGTCATGATTAGTTCAGGGGCAAACTTAGACAACCGTGTAAAGTGGCTCTCGTATTCGGCCACAGTCTGGGTTCCTTGGCGAAGGCGTATAAACTCTTCCTCTTTCTTTTCTTGCACTAAAGGAGGGAAAAATTTAGCATTGAACTCCCTCATGAAGTTTACCCAGGTCCTTGGGGTCAACTCTCGTTCCCACTTCTGCCTTACAACATTCCACCACGAACGGGCGGCTGTGACAGCCCCACCTTCCCCTAAGGCGAACCAAAGGGGTTGGCGGACCGCCTGCCCAGCTCTCGCCAGGACTACGAAGTCGAATCACACAAACCCTAGATTACGCGCTATCGAAACCAAAGAAAACAAACACTCGGAGACTACTACGCCGATTACACACAACTAAAATGTTCCGAATGATTCCAAGTAGTATCTCCAATGAATACACCTAATATACATGCTTAAACACTTAAGTACATACATAGAAAGTTGTACAAGTCAAAACGTGATACTTGATAAAAGCAACTAGGGTTTGATTACAAAAGAGCGTAACAAAATAACATTTACACTAGCTTGACACTTTCTTCAAAATCATGGTTCAGAAGTGTTGTTCCCTGTAAGGAAAACAAAGATAACGGGAAGGGGGTGAGCTTACGCTCAATGAGGTACCAGAAGTACAAGTAGTCATGAATCATGGCATTTCACGTATCAATCATGCAGTTATACACACCAGATAGGGAAATAAATAAATATTTCAAAGGGAAAGGATACAGGTGGCTCTCAGGAGCCAAAGTTCCCATTGCTTCACCGGAGCTTGATCAAATAGTAGTTGACACTCCGTCAACTTTCAAATACAGTAACCCGTCCAGTAGAACACCCTTTACGCCGATTCCGTCCACCAAACAACCCCCTACCGGGCCCGAACACCTCACAGTTACAGTGGTTGGTAATACTCGAGTATACCGGAAATCCAGAGTCTTCATTACCCAGAGATTTCCTAGAAGTGGACTACCGTGGTTCGTTATCTAATCGACCAGCCCTTGCCGGCTCGACTCGAGTAACTAGCCCCCGGCATTGAGCTCAAAGGTCATAGAATGGTCGTTGGACTTAACCCTCCAAACGACATCAACCAATACAGAGAACAGGTACAAATAACAAATACAGAGAACAAGTACAGGTTCATACAGTATACAGGAACCAGAAAAACCCAGAAGAGAGAAACGAGTGTGATAAAGTACACCCTCGTTTCATACGAAGTATACAAAAGTCACAGATAATCAAGTTGCAAGTTCAGATGAATCAGATAAGCACCAATTTAAGGGAATGGTACACTCACAGTTCACACAAACAACTTCAAACGTTTCCTCCCGAAGTACTCGGATCACCGGCACGTCCTAAACCACCAAGGTAAAACAAGTGAGACTCGATTACGAGTCATATGCCTAACCAAGTAAATTACCCAAAACAATACAAAAGTGTAGTTGTGGAGTGAAAAAGTAGTAGTAGTTGGTCCTCAAGACATGAACGATCCAAAACCCTTCGCTTCTACCCAAAACCATGCCTACAATGATCTACTAACTCCAAATTTAAAGTGCAAATGAAAGTAGGACCAATTCGAGGAAACAGGATTTTCCAGTTTTGCGCGCCATCACTTGAAAAATCATATCTCACGATTCTTAAGTCCAAAATTGATAAAATTTATACCGTCGGAAAATAAACTCAAAGGGGTAAAATTTCTCAGAAGACACATTTTTAAGATTCATACTACAAGTCGGTCAAATTCGAGCCTCAAAACGCAGCTTCATCCAGTCTAAGACAGAACAGGTATGTAATTTCAGTCAACTTTGAAAAATCACTATAATTCGTACAAACGGAAACAGGGTCTGAAATTTTTACGGTTTATAGTCCTATGAGTCTAGTTTAAATCGCAACAAACGGAACTCAATTCTGATATTTCTACAACCAGATATAGCAAATTTCCCAAGACTGCCTCAAAGGTTCCTGCGAAAATTTTGACAGCACTTCCCTAGTTTTTCCTTACTTTTCCATCCTACAACAACACCAAATTCCAACTCAAACCAACCACAATTACACATACAATTCATAAGGCAGTAAAACACATCTAATGAGGGCCACAATACCCTTCAAATGAGCCAATTGATAGCTCCAAAATCAATCACAATTACTCCACACCTTAAGTTACAAATATTAGGGTCAAGCAAAGAATATTCTGGAATCATCAAGTTCCACGCACCTTTCGGCATAACAACCACAACTGA
>JACYVW010000343.1:0-25326 GCA_023065735.1 Coffea humblotiana | reverse complement strand
TTGGTGTCTGCACTTATCTTGCTTGAATTTCGAATTTTTGTTGGTTTTTTGGCTGTGAAATTGGTTGATATATATTGTATATCGTGTATAAAAAGTGTCTACCAAAAATCAATTGATTTGGTTGAGCAAAACTTGGATTTTAGAAATTGAAAGAAAGCTGGAAATGGTAATCTGGCAGTCCGAACAGTGTACCTTTGATTGAACATAACTCTTTGTACAAAGGTCAAAATCGAGTGCCATTTATGGCATTTGAAACTAGACATTTTTAGGTTTCTAACGGTATAAAATTCACCTTCTAGTTCGAACTGAGTGAGCCGTAGTGATTCGGCAAAGTTTGCTGTCCTGTTCTGATGGTCTGTTCGAGAGAAAGGTAGAAGTTGCATCTTGTGGCTCTATTTTCTCTCACTTTTCAACTGATTTTGGAAACGACTTGTTCTGATGAAATGTAGATTTTTGAATCTAGTTTCCAACGCCATCAACCATTCTCAATTTCAAGTTGTATTGAGTGAGATATGGTTCAATTTCCAAACTGTGACAAAGCTGGAAATCTGGAAATCTTTCTCTTTTTACTAGCCGAATGGTTAGGTTTGGTTTGGGACATTTTGTTTCAAAAATTTTGGTGTCAATTACCTAAAAATTACTTATTAGATTTTCATAGGACCTTGGTTTCACAAATGAACTGAATTGGGACTGATTTCATGGTGCAAAATGTTTGAAAAAGGAAAAGAAAGCAAGAGGACAGATTTGCTTTAAGAATTTCCTAAATTTTGGTAGTTTTGTTAACTACCTTCCCACGTGATTTTTTATGTGAAATTTGATAGACAAGTAGTCCTCATATGGAAGTTTGAGTGTACCAAATTTGGTATTATTCTAAGACCATTTTGATACCCAAATGATGTCCCAAAGTTTACTCTTCAAATCTGGAAAATTTCTGAATAGTGTATAAAAGTCAGCCGACTTTAAGCTACTATATCTTTATGCTCAAAACTCCGAATTTAGTTCCGTTTGTCCTGTTTGAAACTTTGTTAGGAACTCATAATGTGTTACGAATTTCAAAAGCTAGTTCACTTTCTGTGAATTTTGCCAAATTTCCAAAGATTGCCAAAAAAAATGACTGAAACTTCCTTGCTTGCTCAGATCAGCCACTTTGAGCTAAAAATTGAATGCCTTCTGTTTGGAATCGTGGGAAAGTGTCTTCTAGGAACTTTTAGTACTTTAAAACTAGTTTCCAACGGTTTAAACTCGATTTCATGAAGGAAATCAGTTTCTCTTGTGTTGTTAAATCCACACTTTTGAACCTCGATTTTTGAGTGATTAAAGTTCTCTTTTGAGGTATTGACTAGCCTAAATAAGTGTACCTTCTTTTCTGGTTAATACGTGATTGTGAGTGAAAGTACTTGTTGTTCATCCAGGCGCTCAAGGAGATCTTCAAGAGACTCTCGAAGCGGACGCCTAAAGACTTAATTGCTCACTCACTCACTTTTGTTTTGACTTGGTGAGTGTCAAGTGCTTGACTTGTTGCAATTATGTGAATTGCTTCTTATGGATTGAATGATTGATAATTGTTGAGTCGAGTGTGTACGTTATCGCACTCGTTCTCTTTTACTGATTGTATGACTGAATTGCTCATGACTGAATTGTAATTGATTGATTGACTGAATTGCTCATGACTGAATTATAATTGATTGACTGGATGTCGTTGGAGTGAATCTCCTCGACCTATAACTGAACTGGGGGACGCCCAAATCTCCATTGGCCGACCTTGCGACTCGAGCTAGCAAGGGCTTGGTCGAGAAGCTCGGTGAACCATGAGATAACTATAAGCTTGATCTATTGAGAGATCTCACTTGGCCTACTCGAGTAGTAGTGCTTATATAGAAGTGCGGGCCCGATGTGGTTGAAATGGTGGACGGAACTGTGAAGAAAGTGGAGTTCTACGGACTTAATGCCGACCCGGTTGACGGAGTGTCATCGCGGGAAGGTATTTGATCGAGGCTTGACAAAGCAAGTGGAACCTAGCTCCTGAAAGCTCCTGTATCCTCATTGAATGTGTTTAATTGAAAATTGTGAATTGCTTGAATGTTATAGTTTTATTTCCCCGTTTAAATGCTATTGCTACTTGAACTATATGTTGTAGACACCAAAATTTTATTAAATTCAATTTTGAACTTTAATTTTAGCTTTATTTGTTTATTTAATTAATTTATTATTTTTATTTACTTTTATTTTTATTTTTATTTTTATTATTTATTCTTGTTATTATTATTGTTTTTTTTAATTAATTGATTGAAGGTTGCATATAGTAATTGGTGTTTATTTTTGGTACATTAAGATTCACCATTTTTCTTTTCTTTTTAAAGCATTTTTTATACTAAATTTTGGAAAAAGGAAAAATAGAAAAAGTAGAAGAAAAAGAAAAGAAAAAAACAAAGGAAAATGACAAGTGGGACACATGCAATGGAGCAAGTGGCACACATGCAATAGGGACAAATGTCCCTTTATTCATTTGACAACACAAACACCTAGAAGGTGAGGTGTTGGGGCACTTGGTTGGCTAAGGAATTTGGGGGAAGAAAAAGAAAAAGAAGAAAAAGAAGAAAAGGCCGCGGATGGAAAAATAAAAAAAGGAAGGGGAAAACAAAAAGAAAAGGCAGAGAGCTTCGTCCAGAGGGAAAAGGAGGAAAAAGCTTGAGCCAGAAAAAGAGGGAAATCTAGGGAAACGGCAAGAGCTTGAGCAAGGAAATAGAGCAAAAGGAGAGAAAAAACAGAGAAAAAAAGAAAAGAACAGCAAAAAAAAACATAGCCTAAGCTGAAGGAAAAAGGGGTGACGACTGGGGAGTTTGAGAGATAGAGTGAAAAGAAAAACCAGAGACTGAGAGAAAAAGGATCTAAGGGGTGACAGCGGGAAGATAAAAAGAACCGAGAGAGTTGAGGGAACCACCGTGAGATAGAAAGTGACGAAGAAAAGCTAAGGAGAAAGATTGAGGATCTTCGGCTAAGGAAAAAGGAGAAGGGGGAACTAAGGAAAAAGGAGAAAAACAAGGCTTGGGGGTTAAAGGAAAAGAAACAAAAGAAACAGAGGGCAGCGGACGACGGAAAAAGGACAAGAAAAAGCCAAGAAAAAGGCAAGAAAGACTTCGGCAAAGGGGCGAAAAAGAATGGGGAGAGCTTCGTCCAAGAGAAAAAAACAGACAGCTTCGTCTTTGGGGCTGAGGGAGAAAACAAAGGAAAGGAAAAAGACGGCGGACAAGGGACAGAAAGGAAGTCTTGGTTGACAGAAGAAAAGACAGAGCAAGGAAAGTTCATTTGAAGAGCTGCCGGAACCGCTGCCGCTCATAACCGCCACCATATCACCGAAATCCACCGTCACTTGCGAATTTTCACAGAGGAAGAGCGCGGTAAGCTATCCTTTTCCCTTAAATTCTAATTTCTCCCCAAGCCCAGATTTTTGAATCTTTCAAAGCTTGTTTTCTTGTTGCAGTGTGTCTGTCGATTATGCATGATTTTGGAACACACATGATTAAGTGTGTGGGTTGGACTGAAATCTCCTATGTTTCTGACAAATTTTTGGGCCGATTATAGTTTCAATTGAGTAAAGAATTAGTGACCTTTTTTTATGCTCATTTGGTGTTTGATAAAATGTCTGATTGAAAGTTATACCTGAAAAATGACTTGTCTGCATTTTGTGTATGAAGAAACCGTATAAATCAGCAAGTTCATTTCCTCTCGATCGAGAAATTTTGATGCATTGCTGTTTTGTATTTTTCTGTTCTTTGTGCTTCCGATCGTGTGAATTTGAATTAAGATTAGGAGAGGGAATTCTTGTGGTTTCCATTGTCTGATTGAGAGTGATTCGAATTGAAACCAGATTTCTGGTATTGCTTCGATTGCAAAGAAAGAACGAAATAGCAATATGATGTTGAGCCGTTAGGAGAAGATGATTATTTGTCTAATTTACAATTTCAGTCCCATTGCTTTCTTTTTGTTTGTGATTCAGCCCCAGAGTGTCGAACCTTCGTAATTTTACCCCCAAAACTGTTCTAATGCTTTCAATTAGATCCCTATTTTTATTGCATTTGAACCTCTCAAGTTTTCCCTTATTTTGTTATGGGCCAGAAATTGGAAAAGTAGAACTTATTTCACCCTTTTTAGATTTTTATCATCTTTTCATATTTTTAAGTAGTCTTTTGGATAGATTAATTCTTGATTTTAGGGCGTAATTGTGGCTTAATAATTTTAGTTGATTTTATCATGTTGGGTTTTAGTGAAATAGGTAATTTGAGTTAAGGGTTATTTTTGCTTGGGTTTAAGGAAGTAGATTTAGTTTATTTTTTGTTGGTTTTTTGGATTGGGCTAGAGGGTCAAGACCCATCAGTTTTATTGGATAATTCTGGGTCAAAATAATATACTGGTCCACTCCACTTGCCTTGGACTTTCGGTTGGGTTTTGGAAGCTTTAGCCCGCACAAATAAAAAAAAAAAAACGGCCCAATGGGCTGTTAAGTTAAGAAGTCTGATGGCGAAATTTCATTGCAGTCCCTCTTTGAATATTTTTACTGTGGCCCTAAAAACTTTCAGTTTCTTTCAATTAGGTCCCTAATTTAATTGCAATAGGTCCCTGAACTTTATCTTTCTTTAATTTTGACCTCGGATCTTTGTGATAATTATAATTCGACCCTCAAAATTTTATTAATTTTTGCAATTAAGTCCCTGCCCATTTTAATTTCTTGAATGTAGGTTGTTTACACGATTCAATTGATTCAATTTCATGTTTATTTTCATTTTTTACGATTATTTGTTAATTAAAGTGATGCCTTGACCTTTTTCTTTGTTTTTTGGAGGGTAAATAAGCTAAATTTCACTTCATTAGACAACTAATTCAAGAGAGGTACACTCTATCCCTTATTTTCACTTTATTTGACCCTATGTGCACTTATGTGACTTTATGTGTTTAATTGCATGCCTTTTGGATGTTTTCATTTCATTTCATTTATTTGCTTTGTTTTGTTTTAATTATTGTATATTTATTTTAATTTAATTTGTAATTATTTGGGAAGGCAATAAAATGCCGCAATTGTAATAGTTAGGTTATTAAATCATTTTATTTAATTCTTTCCCCCTTTAGATTGTAGTAGGGCTCCCCGAATGTAATAGTTAGGGCCTTATTTGCTTTGTGTGATTTGCATGCTTATGTGCTATGTGTTACCGCTTTCTTAGGGTCTTGCATTTAGATATCATGCTTATGTGTTATGTATTTTATGTGAATTTATGTGTTTATTTGCTTTTTATTAGTTTTACATGATTTATTTGTTATAAATGAATGCATGACGTCACCACACTAGTCCAACGCTAGTTGTGGCCTTTTGTTTCGATTTTCCTACTAGTCTAATGCTAGTAAGGATTTATAGACAATGGGCTAGTCCAATACTAGACCCTTAGGAGCCCTTCGAGCGTTAGATCGTATTTGTGTGATGAAATCACTTCATCTCATGCATATTGTTCACTTTTAGGATTTTCTTAACATTTTGCATGACATTTTTCACTATATGTATATCCCTTACCCCATATTGCCCCTATATGTATGTCCCTTACCCCTTTTGTATGTAATACATGACATTAGACTTGCATTCCATTTAAGAACTAGAATTAGGTTAGATCATTTGCTTGATTAGGTAGGAAAAACCCCTTAAATATGGGATATGGACGAGTTTGGCTTTCTAGCCTTACCACGCTCGTATTCCCTCTATTAAAGGGAAAATTGAGTCACGAACATTAGTCCCCCGTACCCAACATGATGCATTCCTTTAGGACACATATATTTTGTATATTATGATTTTCTTTTCTTTTCTTAGAGTCCCATATTTTTGCATTATTCGTGACTTTTTCGAAAGTTTACTTTTGGACGTCGCAACTAATGCGATTTGCATCAAATACTTTCGAAGAGATATCTCGACCCCTCGATACCCACCTTAGGTCTAGGGTTTGCATTCATATAGTGACTTCAAAATGTGATAAATCTTTAGGTTAAATTAAGAAAATCCTTGACTAAATCACGCAACTAGCCTTGGCTAGGTTGAGAGGGTGCCTTGGATTTTTATCCTTGCCTTCCCTCTCTTCAAATGTGACTCCCGAATCTTTTTCTCTGATTTTCGTAGATTTAGGAGTCGTTTAAAAAGGGTTTTCCATAATTTTATTTAAAAAGTTCATTTTAGGTGACTTGGTACACCTTAACTCAATACCAAGTGGCGACTCCTGTTTTTATTTAAAACCCTTTTTAAACTTTATTTTGGGTCAAAATCGTCGCATTTTCAAAGTCCCATTTAGACCCATTTCATTTTCTTTATTTTTCTAAAAATAAAAATTCACATTTTTCAAATCAAAATCAACCAAAAATTCATTTTTCTTAAAACTCTTTACATTTATTTTTCTTATTTTTCAAAAATGGGGCGCGACATATGTTTGCATGTTTTCTTGGCCTCACTGAGCGTTAGTTCATCCCATTAGATTTGTTTTCCTTAGCAAGGGCCGAGATGGAAAGAGTTATGGAGGAGCCGACTTGAGGCACTTTTGATTAAGGTTTTGAATGTATTTGAGTAGACATCTTTTGGAAGTTGTGTATTTTGGAAAAATGGTTGTATTTTGAAACTTGTGATGTAAGATTGAATATTCATGTATGGAAATGACTTATTGTCTTTGTTTCGACTTTCGCTATTAGTCGTTATCCTTTAAATTTGAACTAGAACTGTACTGAGTCCTGGCGAGAGTTGGGCAGGCGTCCCGCCGATACCCTTTGGTTCGTCTTAGGGAGAAGTGGGGGCGTCATAGTTGGTATCAGAGCACTAGGTTAGAGATCGATTTGGGAGATATATTAGAGACTTTACCTTTAAAAATAGAAATGAGATACCTTAGTTATACCTTGAGTGATGTTTGAGCGAGTTAGTGACTTTAAGTTTCTAACGTGGAAATTGTGGTTGTTTTGCAGGGATGGAGAATGGAAATGGAGGACATGCCACTAATGGTAATGGTCATGCTAATGGCCACGTAGAGCCCCTTAGACCTATTTACTATCGAGCCTTTGGTGGAGGAACTCGTGTGCGATACTCGCCTTCCACTAGGTTTCCTAGATGTCCCTGTAGGGTGACGTATGCGTACCCTAATGGCCTAGTACTGTCCCTTGATGACGAGCGTCGTCAGTTGGTGACTACCAACCGATCTTTACTGCAGGAGGTTGAGGAGCTGAGCATTATGGTGAATGCTCAGAGTGCTAGGATTGCAGAGTTAAAGGGGACTGTGGTGGACGAGATGGCTAGGGCTGAGACTGCTCGTGATGAGGTTCGGAGGGTTAGAGCTCGTCTGACTAGGATAGGTGAGGAGGTCCGAGATCGGATTTCTGGGATCTTGGCAGACGCTACTATGTTGATTGATGAGGTCATGGAAGTTGTTCAGAGTTCGGTTCAGGAGGGCATTGAGGAGGAGCCTTTCGAGGAGGATCCTGAGGAGGAAGTTCTACCTGATAGTCCTGCTGAGGATTAGACTAGAGTGATAGATCTTTTGACTTGTATAGCTCGAAATGTGAGGACCCGAAAATTTTCTTATTTTATTTTATTTTACTGGCTTATTTAATTATTTATTCACCCGTTTTCTTCGAATAATTTATTTCAACCATTTTAAGTCCATTTGTATGGAACAATGTCTCCCTTATGTTTTTAAAACGTTTCGTTAGCAAAATTTATTTTTCGGAGGCTCGTTTAGTAAGGAATAACGAGTACACATTTTTCGAGACAAAATGCGATTCGAGAGTGCAATAATCTTGGAGAATTAAGAATGAACAATAGTAGACTAAGAAAAATTAATTGAGAGATTAGATGTGAGTGAGTTAAAATTAAGCTTATACCGCTCGCGCGTCGATAGTTTTCCGAAAGACGCGCTGATACAAATTAATTGGAAATTTGAGGAATTACTACTAGACTCATGTGCGGACTCATGTTTTTATTTCTAAAATAGTTATTCTTATGATTAATTACCCTAGTATTAGTCACTTATATTATCGTTACAAGAATTTCATTTAGGTTTCGTTTTATCGCGCGCGAATTGGAAGTTCTCGTATATCGAACCGGAGCGGTTAATTAGAGATTTAAGAGATTTATTCTAAACTACTAAGAGTGAATAATTATAATGTTAAAGGAAGTACATTAGAGGTTTAGTGCACACGTGAAACAAACTCGAGAGAAAACGGACACAAAACACGCGCGTGCGCGCACTATTAAGAGTTGACTTTTGAAGGAATTTTAACCACAAATTCTTAAGCTTCCCCAAGAAGCTTCATTGATCAGCCTTCTCTCTCTCTCTCTCACTCACCATAGCCGGCCATCCCCAAGCAAGGAAGAAGAAGAAAACTCCTCACCATTTCACTCCAAGTCCTACTCCAAATCACCTTAAACTTTGCATCCAACCTCAAAATTTCTTGGAGATCTACTTAAGCTAGAAGGAAGGCATCTTCCTCACAGTTTTTCTTGGGTCTTGGAGGTGCAAAATTTCTGATTTCACTCAAAGGAGTAGGAGGTAATCATCCAACCATCTAACTTTGGCTTTAGTGGGTTGATCTTTGCTAGGAAGTTTGTAGCTTCATTGTTATTGTTGTTGTTTGGATTTAAATGGTTGGAGTGGGCTCTATGAACTCCCACCTTGATGGTATAGGACTGATATGATGATGATGAGTGTTGTTTGTGTTAGTTACGTGATAAACAAGATGAGATTTGTTGGAAAAGTGAAAGGAAAACCGAAGGAAATTGCATAGGAAGCTTGGCCGAAATCTGCCTGTTTTTCTCAATGCTTTGGTTCGAATTTTTGATGCTCAAATGACCTTGAAACTGATTTAGATATGTTATATAGTGTGTGTAGAAAGTTTCTACCAAAAATTATTTGAATTGGTTGGATAAAAATTGAATTTTGACAAGAACAAATCTGGAAATTTGTGTAACAGTGGTCCACTGGCAGTGTTCTTTTGAACGAACATAACTCTCTGTACGGATGTCAGAATTGCGTTCCATCAGAGGCATTCAAAACTAGACATCTGTAGTTTTCTAACGGTGTATAATACACCTTCTAATTCGAACTGATCCATCTGTAGTGATTGATCAAAGTCGGCTGCCCTGTTCTGTTAGTCCAACTGAGAGGAAGTTAGAAGGTACAACTTCTAGCTCTAATTTCTCTCATTTACGAACTGAATTTCAAAACGATTTCTTCCAAGGAAATATAGAATTGTGAATTTAGTTTCCAACTCCACTGACCACGCTCAATTTCAAGTTGTATTGAGTGAGATATAGCCCAACTTCCAAACTACGACAAAACTGGAAAACCCTCTTTTTTTTGGCTGGCTGACTGAGTTGGTTGCTTGTGGGAGGTTTTATTTTGATATTTTGATGTGAACCAACTACCAATTGCTTATGAAATGTTTCTTGGACCTTGGTTTCACAAATGAACCAAAATGGGACTGATTTCATGGTGCAAAGTATTTGAAAAAGGGAAAGAAAACAAGAAGCAGATTTGTCTTGGAAAATTTCTTGAACTTTGGTAGTTTTGTTAACTACCTTCCCATACGAGAGTTTACATGAAATTTGATAGAGGAATAGTCCTCCTATGGAAGTTGAATTGTACCAAATTTGGTGTTATTCTAAGACTATTTTGATACCCAAATGATGACCTAAAGTTTACTTTCAAATCTGGAAAAATTTACCAACAATCTTCATTTTGGGGCCAACTTTGAGCTGCTATATTTTGGCATTCAAAACTCCAAATTTAGTTCTGTTTTTTGTGTTTAAAAATTTGTTTAGAACTCTTATTGTAGTACAAATTTCAGAGGCTAGTTCACTTTCTGTGAATTTTGCCGAATTTCCAAAGTTTGCCGAAAAACAAGACTAAAACTGTCTTGTGTGCTCAAATCAGCCACTTCGAGCTAAAATTTGAATGTCTTCCGTTTAGAATCTTGGAAAGGTGTAACGGTATAAAGTTTTCCAATTTTGGACCTACTGAGTGCAAGTTTTGATTTTTCTAAGTTTAGCGTTCAAAACTGAAATTTTCCGATTCGATGGGAAATGAGTTTTTGGAAACTCTTCCCTATCCTTTGATATTAATTGACCGTTTTAAACTTGATTTTATGAAATAAATCAGTTTTTCCTTGTGTTATTAAACCCCACTTTTACGCCTCGATTTACGAGAAATTAAGGCTCTTTTTCATGGTATTTTCTTAGTATTGTACAAGTGTACAATCTTTCTTGTTAAAAAGGGGTTTATAAGTGATAGTGTATGATCGTAAATTATTATTTGCTCAGGCGCTCAAAGGGACCTTCAAGAGGATCTCGAAGCGGACACCTAAGAGTTATTTGAGCACTTACTCCCTACTTTGATTGGTGAGTGCCAAGTGTGTGAAAAATTGTTACGTGCTTAAATGTTATTATTGAATGAGAATTTTGAATATGCCAAGTCGAGTGTGTACTTTATCGCACTCGTTCTCATTTAAGTGAAGTGAAATTGAATTATTTGAAGTGAATTGTCAAGTGTATTAAGTGAAGTGTTGAAATGGTTAAATATGCTACGGTTGCATATGTCGTTGGAGTGAATCTCCTCGACTCTCAGTGATAATAATGTGGGACACCCAAATCTCATCGGCCGACTTTGCGACTCGAGCCGGCATGGACTTGGTCGAGAAGCTTGGTTAGCCATGGGAAAAATGTATAAGCGTGATCTATTGGAGAGATCTCGCTTGGCATACTCGAGTAGTATCGCTTTATATAAAAGAAGTGCGGGCTCGGAGCAGGGGGAGTAACGGTGAACGGGGAAACGTGTAAGTGAAGTTCTACGAATTATAACCTACCCGATTGACAGAGTGTCAACTCGTTGAGGTACTGGATCGAGCAAGTGGAAAATAGCTCCTGAGAGCTCCCGTATCCTTATCAAGTGTGTTTTATTGTTAAATTGTGAACTACTTGAATGTTATAGCTTTCATTCTTGTTTAAATGACATTGTTATTTGAACTACGTGTTTTGCATGTTTTCTTGGCCTCACGAGCGTTAGCTCACCCCGTTAGATTTGTTTTCCTTAGTAGGAGCGGAAATGGAAGGAATTATGGAGAAGCCAATTTGATGGCTCTTTTGGTTGGGATTTTGATTGTAATTGTTAAAACAACTTTTGGAGGTTGTATACTTTGGAAAGTTGATGTATTTTGAAAACTTTGATGTAAGATTTAACGTTTATGTATGGAAGCAACTTTCTTCATATTTTCGACTTTTATTATTTAGTTATTTAACTTAACCTTGGATTGGAATTGTATCGAGTCCTGGCGAGAGTTGGGCAGGCGTCCCGCCGATACCCTTGGGTTCGCCCTTGGGAGAAGTGGGGGCGTCATAAGAAATAGTTGGGGTGATGCTAGTGCAAAGGCTATTGTATTTTGCTTGACTGTGTGGTCTACTTTTGAGGCACTTGAACCTACTTTTGTCGTGCCTGACTAATTGTACTTTTGTGGCACTCATGTGCCATATTTTTGTAAATGGCCCATGACTTGCTAATTGTATGAACTTTGAAGTGTAAATAAATGTTAATTATTGTTATTTCTGATGTTTTCAAGTTGGCTAGCATATCAAGTATTTTCTCACGTAATTATTTTATTTCTTGCACTAGGCATAACTAGAATTATTGACAGACGAAAGAGTGGTCGAGGTCGTGGACGAGGGACTAGGAAAACCCAACCTCAAGGGGATGATCAGGGATCGACAACTGGATCGACCCAGGGATAAGAGAATCTAAAGGATAACCAAGTGGCTACAACCATTAATAGGATGACTGATATCCTTGAACGATTAGTTGAGAGACAGGGTCCAGGGCCAATTAACCAACCCGAGGCCTAGGATAGAGGTGATAATAGGGCTTTGGAGAGGTTTTTGAAGTTTGCTCCGCCTAAGTTCATTGGGGAACCTGATCCCGAGATAGCGGAGAACTGGCTAGAGCGGATGACTAATATTTTCTCCGCTTTAGATTATACTGAAGAGAGAAGGGTGAACTTTGCTGCCTTTCAGTTTGAGGGCGTTGCACGTGCTTGGTGGGACGTGATAAAGGGAAAGTGGGAGAGAGTCCAAACCCCTTGGACTTGGGAAAACTTCACGAGGGAGTTTAATGAGAAGTTTCTTCCACCGCTGATTCAAGAGAAGCAGGAGGACGAATTTATTAAGTTAAGACAAGGAACTCTTAGTGTAGCCGAGTATGAAGGGAAGTTCACTAAGCTTTCTAAGTACGCTCCAGAATTGGTGACTAATGAGCGGAAAAGGATAAGACCTTCGTACAAGGACTCAATGTGGAGATCCAGGAGGGGTTGGCAGCAGCCCAAATCTCTACATTTACCGAAGCTCTGGAGAAAGTGCAGAGAGTTGAGAGCGCAAGGCTGCAAGTTAGGGATTTCCACACTAAGAAAAAGAACATTTCTAATTATACTTCTGGACAGGCAGGTAAAAGTGTCCCACCTTCCAAGATGGGAAGAGGAATGGGAGGAGTAAGGACCGTAGGAGCTTCTAGGGGAGCTTTATTCAGAGGAGGTCGTAGTGGGCAAGGTCAAGTGAGAGGGATACCTTCTAGTGGCCCGATTGTAACTCCTCAAGTTAGTTGTGGCTACTGTGGCAAGTCAAATCACTTGGAGAATGATTGTTGGAGAAAGTCGGGAAAGTGTTTGTACTGTGGCAGTGTCGAGCACCAACTCGCAAATTGTTCAAGTAAGCTGAAGGTAGGAGGTAGCACTTAAAGGCCAGAAAAGTCAACCTCTAAGCAGATTAGTGCTGGATGGAGTCGACCAAAGATACCTGCTAGGGTTTACACATTGGACTACCAGCAAATTCCCGATGTTACTGAGGTGATCGAAGGTACGATCCCTATTTTCCACCATTTAGCTAAGGTTTTAATTGATCCGGGTGCGATACATTCTTTTGTGAACCCTAATTTTATGAGTGGGATAGATGTGAAGTCAATTAAGTTACCTTATGATATGGAGGTTAGAACACCTACTGGGGATCAAAGTTTAATCGCTAATTTGGTGTATAGGGATTGTGAGTTATGGGTCGGAGAACGGAAATTACTGGCCGATTTGATGGGTTTAGCAATTAAGGGGTATGATGTTATCTTAAGAATGGACTGGTTAGATCGTTACAATGCACAGTTGAACTGCAAGACGAAAACGGTAGAGTTGTGCATTCCAGGAGAGGCAACCTTGAAATTGGATGTAAGGGGTAGATTAGCCTCATTTGCCCTTATCTCAGGAATTCAGGCTAGGAAAATGTTAAGTAAGGGAGCTCAGGGATATTTGGCTTTTCTCATAAATACTCCTAGTGATAAAGTGAGATTGGAAGATATGCCTGTAGTAAAGGAGTATCCGGATATCTTTCCTGAAGAGTTAGAATCTTTACCTCCGGAAAGGGAGATAGTTTTTAGAATTGATGTGACTCCAGAGGTAGCACCTATCTCTAAGACGCCGTACAGGATGGCACCGGTTGAATTGAAGGAATTGAAATTGCAGTTACAGAATTTACTAGAGCGAGGCTTTATAAAGAAAAGTGATTCACCGTGGGGAGCCCCGGTCTTGTTTGTTAAAAAGAAAGATGGGAGTTTAAAACTGTGTATAGATTACCGAGGCTTGAACGATGTTACCATTAAGAATAAGTACCCTTGACCCCACATTGATGAGCTGTTCGACCAACTGCAAGGGGCGGTTGTATTTTCGAAGTTGGATCTCAGGCAGGATTACTATCAATTGAGGATTTTGAAAAAAGATATACCTAAAACTACCTTTAACTCGAGGTATGGACACTTTGATTTTGCCGTAATGCCGTTCGGGTTAACGAATGCACCTGTGGCTTTTATGGATTTAATGCATCGAGTTTTTAAGTCTTATCTGGACCAATTTGTGGTGGTGTTCATCGATGATATACTAGTGTACTCTAAGACCTTGGAGGATCACGAGAAACATTTGAGAATTGTTTTACAAACTCTGAGAGAACATCAGTTGTATGCTAAGTTTAGCAAGTGTGAGTTTTGGTTGAAAGAAGTGATATTCTTAGGTCATATAATTTCCAAGGACGGGATTAAAGTAGATCCAGCCAAAGTTGAAGTAGTTTCTAAATGGAAACAACTGGAAAACCCTACTGAAATTCGAAGTTTTATAGGGTTAACAGGGTATTATCGGAGATTTATCAAGGATTTTTCTAAGATTGCTGGACCCATGACTGAGTTGACTAAGAAAAGTGGAAAATTTATATGGAATCCTAAGTGTGAAGAAAGTTTTCAAGAGTTAAAGAGACGTTTGACGAGAGCACCCGTTTTAGCTCTATCGAATGGGAATGATAGTTTTGTGGTCTACACAGATGCTTCAAAGGAAGGTTTGGGATGTGTATTAATGCAAAATGATAAGGTGATAGCGTATGTGTCTAGGAAATTAAAGCCGCACGAGAGAAATTACCCAACTCATGACTTGAAATTAGCAGTTGGGGTGTTTGCATTAAAGAAGTGGAGGCATTGCCTATATGGAGTGACGTTTGAGGTTTTTACAGACCACAAGAGTCTGAAGTATTTATTTTCTCAAAAAGAGCTAAATTTGAGACAATATAGGTGGATGGAATTCTTGGAAGACTATGATTGCACGATAAAGTACCATCCAGGAAAAGCCAATGTAGTGGCTGATGCTTTAAGTCCTCAAGTGCAGGTGGCAGGATTGATGATTAAGAAATTGCACTTGTTGGAAGAGGTTAGTTGTTGGAATCCTCGTCTTGAATCGAGGAAAGTAATCCTTGGGAATATTGTCGTGAAATCCAATTTGTTGGAACATATCAAGGAAACTCAGGAAAAGGATCTTGAAGTACAAAAGTGGTTTGAAAGAGCCAAAAAGGGAGAAAAGTTAGATTTTAATTAGGGAGTGAATGGTATATTAAGGTTTCGGAATCGTATAGTAGTGTCTAAGGACGAAGGGTTTAAGAAGGAAATTTTGGAGGAAGCACATCGATCTAAGTATACGATACATCTTGGAGAGAATAAAATGTACCAGAACTTGAAGAGTTTGTACTGGTGGGAGAGCATGAAGAAGGAAATTGCTCAGTTTGTCCAGACCTGTTTGATTTGCCAACAAGTTAAAGTTGAACATCAGAAACCATCGGGTCTTTTGCAACCCTTAGAAATACCCGAGTGGAAGTGGGAAAATATCACTATGGATTTTGTATCTGGATTACCTAGGATACAAAAGGGTCATGATGCAGTGTGGGCGATAGTGGATAGATTGACCGAATCGGCTCATTTTCTGCCGATTAGTATGAAGTACCCGTTGGAGAAGTTAGCTAAGTTATACTTGGATGAAATTATAAGACTACATGGGATACCTGTAAGTATTGTATCCGATCGAGACCCTAGGTTTGTCTCGCGATTCCGGCAAAAGATGCAAGAAGTGTTGGGGACTAAATTGAATTTTAGTACTACTTACCATCCACAAATTGATGGACAGTCTGAGAGGACGATTCAAACTCTTGAGGACATGTTGAGAACCTGTATTTTGGATTTTGGGGAAAGTTGGAGTAAGTATTTGACTTTGGTAGAGTTTGCCTATAATAATAGTTTCCATGCATCCATTCAAATGGCTCCGTATGAAGCGCTTTATGGTTGAAAGTGTAGATCTACGATTTGTTGGGATGAAATAGGTGAACGAAAGATTTTAAACCCAACTGCAGTGCCTTGGATTGAGGAGGCACAAGAAAAGGTGAAGTTGATACGTCAGAGGATTCAAACTGCACAGAGTCGTCAGAAGAGCTATGCAGACAATCGAAGGAAGGATTTAGAATTTGCAGTTGGAGACCAAGTTTTTCTTAAAATTACTCCTCTGAAAGCGAGTTTGATGCCAGGAAAAGGAAAGAAGTTACAACCGAGGTTTGTAGGACCATATAAGATTCTTCAACGTGTAGGGAATGTGGCTCATAAGTTGGAATTGCCGCCAAGTTTATCTCGGATCCATAATGTTTTTCACGTATCGATACTTAAGAAATATCATCCAGAACCATCTCATGTCCTACAACCGGAGAATATTGAGATTGATGAGGCGCTGACTTATGAGGAAAAACCAGTAAAGCTTCTAGATCGTAAGGTGAAAGAATTGAGGAATAAGTGGATTCCGTTGGTGAAAGTTCTATGAAGGAATCACGGACTAGAGGAAGCAACTTGGGAAGTAGAAGAAGAAATTTGAGGAAAATATCCAGATCTATTTCCAAATCAAGGTATAAATTTCGATAAATGACTTGAATATAGAAGTTTTATGGAAGATTTCATAGTTTTGCTTAGCAGGTTGCAATTTTCAGCTTTGGAATGTATTGGTCATGTGAGGACTCATGTTTTTATTCCTAAAATAATTATTTTTATAATTATTTACCCTAGTATTGGTTAATTATATTATCGTTACATGAATTTCTTTTAAATTTCGCCTTATTGCGCGCGAATCGGAAGATCGCGTATTTCGCGTCGAATCGACTAAGTGGAGATTTAAGAAATTTATATTAGACTACTAAGAGTGAATAATTATAATGTTAAAGAAATTATATTTGAGGATTAGTGCACTAGTGCAACAAACAAGAGAGAAAATGTGAGAACCCGTAAATTTTATTTATTTCTAGGTAAATTTGACTCATTTGCACCCGTTTTCCACATTTTCTTGCTTCTAAGAATATTCTAGACATTTTTATGAGTAAATAGGGTTTTTAAAATATTTTTCTAGCAAAAGTCAATTTTCGAAATTTTTGGAGTGAATAGTGCACGTGGGACCCGCTAGTGCGTTAAGTGAGAGAAATTCGACCAATCAGGTCAAGTTTTGCGTACTGAGATTTAATTACTAGATGTTAGTAGGTGATTAGAGGTTACTTGGATGAATTAACCCTAGTGAGCAAGAGGATAGGAATGAAACTTAAAAGGTGCCACGTGTCGCGAAATTATTCGAAGTGGACTTTGACCACTTTCTTTACCTTTACCAAAACATCAAATTTGACCCAAAATCATCCTCATTTTCAACCCTCTTGGCCGAACTTTAAGGAGAGAAAAGAGAGAAAGCTTCAACTTTGATCTTCCATTTCTTGCTTGTATCTTGAAATCTAACCGGTTAAACCTTGAATTTGTCCACCAAAACCACTTGCTAGGGAAGCTTGAAGCTCTTGGTGGAGCTATTTTGGGGAGTAAGCACTTAAGCTACAAACTTTCTTGGGGAATTAAGGTATATTGCTTGGAAACTTCTCTTTTGGTTCCATTAATGTCAAATTGATGGCCTATGGTGGCTAAGTAGTTAGATTTATGGATGAAATTATGGTTTATTTGGAAGTTGTATGAATTTCTGATTTTTGAGGAATTTTTCTGTTTTATATGATAAATGTTAGCTAACCTTGGTTGGATGGTCTAATAATGAGCCAAATGGAGCTCTTGTATGTGAATTGTGATTAATTGTGGAAAATTTCAGCTTTGCACCAAAATTTCAGTTTTAGGGTTTATGAATTGGGGCTTTTCTATAATTGATGTTTGGAATGGCAATTGGCTTGGAATGAAGTTTATTGAGTAGCCTATGAGTGAATTGTGGTTGAATTGGATGGGATTTGATGTTTGTTTGTAGGATGGAAAAGCTAGAATTTAAGGGGAAATGCTGTCAAATTTCCGCCAGGAAATTCCTGAACAGTTTCGGGAAACTGTTAATAACTCGATGTAGGAATATCGGAATTTAGTTCTGTTTGTTGCGTTTTTAAACTAGACTCCTAGGGCTACAAACCGTGAAAATTTCAGACCCTAGTTCTGTCTGTGTGATTTATGGCTGATTTTCCAAAGTTGACTAAAATTTCATACCTGTTCTGTCTTTGACTGGACGATGCTGCGAATTAAGGCTAGAATTTAAACTAACTTGTGATTCGAATCTGGTAAACATGTCTTCTAAGTAATTGTACCCCTTTGAGTGTATTTTCCGACGGTATAAATTTTATTAATTTTGGCCTTAAGACCTGTGAGATATGATTTTTCCAATGAGAGCGCGCAAAGCTGGAAAATCCTGTTTTCCTAGAATTATTCTTACTTTCCTTTTTCCTCTTAGGTTTGAGAGTTTACTACACCTTTGGCCTTAAAATCAAAGTATTTTTCATTTTTGAGTCATATTTTGCATTTTGCTTTAGTAGTTCACTTAAGAGGCATTCGACTCGTGTTCGAGTCTCAACTGTAATTTCTTGTTTCTTGTAGGTCGAGCCGGTGATTCCGGACAACCGTTGGGCGAAAACTTGTGACTTGCTTACTTAAGTGTGAGTGTACTATGCATGACTTGTGTTTACTTGATTTTGTACTTGGATCCTTGAATTGGATACCTGTGATTTATGTGCTCGAGGCGAGAGTGTACTTTATCGCTCTCGTTCTCTTATATGTGTAACTGAATTACTGGATATGTGTGAATTGAACTGAATGCTTGTGAACTGGATTCATGCCTGGCTTCATGTCGTTTTGGGTATGAACCCTACGACTTCACTGTGAAAACTGAGCTCAAGCCTTAATGGCCGTTTATCGAGTCGAGCCGGTAAGGGCCGGTCGATTAGGTAGCGAGCCGTGAGGTCACTGTGTGTCGAATGGAGCGATTGCTCCTCGACCTTGTGGTATACTCGAGTATCACCCTCTGATTACTGTGAGGTGTTCGGGCCCGGTAGGGGAATGTTCGGTGGAAGGTTTGGGAGTAAAGTGGTGATCTACGGTCGTACGTGTCCGTTGAACGTTGACGGAGAGTCAACGGGAAGTGATCAAGAGTTGCCAAGGGAAATTGGCTCCCGAGAGCCACCCGTATCCTTTCCTTTGAAATTGATTTTTTTGTTTTCTTTCTATGGTTGATCGTAATGTGTAACTGAGCATGACTAATACGTGCACTTTGAATGCATGACTTTTAGTACCTCATTGGGCGAAAGCTCACACTCGTACTTTTGTTTTCCTTACAGGGCATTCTTTTGGGAAACCATGAGTTTTGTGAAGCGAGTAGAGCTAGTTAGGCATTCTTTTGTATTTTGTATAGCTCCTCGACTTTTAGAACCCTAATGTGGGACTTGAACATTTCATTTTGAATTGGAAAACCCTAGAGTGGGTTATGTGTATATATTTGGCTCGTGTATATATGATACTTTTCTTGGAATTGTACTTGTTCACCTTGCTTATCGGTATTTTTTTTCTTTTTTCCGAAACGTCTAGAATTTTGTGTATGTGACCGTTAGCAAGTCCTGGCGAGAGCTGGGCAGGCAGTTCGCTAACCCTTAGGGTACGCCCCATGGGGAAAGTGGGGCTGTCACAGGTGGTATCAGAGCCTAGGTTAGAAATAACTTGGGCAAGTTAGAAATTTGTTTTAGTACCTTTAAGGATCGTGTTAGGGCACCATTAAGTATGATTTCCTCGCCTAAGGTTGAATTTTAACTCGTTCTTGTAGGTTATGGCTGGATCGAGCCCTGAGGGCGGAGGTGTGCCGCCGCAGAGACGCTTTCGCATTGTGGACTACCAGGAGAGACCTGGAGGACCCATTCGCCGGTGGAGTGCCGCTAGTCGGACTCGCCGCTGTGCCCGATGCCAGAACTACTCGTATATAGACGAGTAGTCATAGCCGTCCTTGATGAGCGTAGGAGGCTTAGGCGAGCCACCGCTCGGGATCAACTGAGATGGATTAAGGGGAATCATGCATGCAAGCGGACCGAATCCGCGAGCTCGAGGGTGTAGTTGAGGAACAAGAGCGAACTGACGCTCTTAGAGGGCAATGCAGGTAGCCACCGACCACTTACGAGGGTACTAGGGTGTGCGAGATAGGTCGGGAGGCATCATAACGAGTGCGAGGCACTCATCAGGTATCGGCGAATAGGCAAGGAGGCGTCGAGTACTAGTACACCTGATGAGGCACGCCTAACTCTAGTGGTGGGGAGAGTCTGTGTGCTCCGTGGGAACTAGACTAGGCTCCTTTGAGCCGTGTTTTGGATCCCATGTGGGGACTAGCTAGGGGAAAGCTACTCGTTAGCTACTTTTGTTTTTGACCTAGCTTTGTATATGTGTTTTTGATTGACCCGATACTTTCATGGGATTGTTTGTATATATTTGACTGACTACCACTGTACAACTTGTTTAATATGTCTATGTGCTATTACGTGAATGTCTTTGTTTGGTGTTTAATTCTTGTTTATTATTTACTTTTATTTCTTATTTTGATCCCGTACTTGTGTTTCGGCCCTAGATTGTGGACTTAAGTCATGGAAGGTACTCGTAGTGGCGAGGCCGTGGTCGCGGTAGTAGGCAACCTTCAACTGATAGGGTACTCAGGAACCCACACTTGGACCTAATCCTGAACCTAGGATCGACCCAAACGTGCAAGTAGCCTCCGCTATCCAGAGGATAACTGATTTGTTGGCCCACGTAGTGGAGCATCAAGGCCAGCACCCTGTCCATAACCCTGGGAACCCTGGCGAGCATGTAGAGAGTGAGGATCGAGCCCTCGAGAGGTTTCAAAAGTTCTCCCCGCCGAAATTCTTGGGAGGGCCTGATCCGGATGTGGCCGAACGCTGGTTGGAGAAAATGGTAGACATTTTTGCGGCCCTACACTATTCGGAGGAAAGACAGGTTACTTTTGCTGTCTTTCAACTGGAGGGAGCTGCCCGTTCCTGGTGGAACATAATACGGACGAAGTGGGAAAGAGAGATGACGCCACGGACATGGGCGAACTTCATCCGAGAATTTAATGCAAAGTACTTCCCGCCGTTGGTCCAGGAAAAGAAGGAAGATGAGTTCCTTAGATTACGCCAGGGCACGCAATCGGTGGCTGAGTATGAGAGCCAGTTCACGCGTTTATCAAAATTTGCTCCTGAACTTATAGTGACGGAGCAACGAAGGATCCGGCGTTTTACCCAAGGATTGAATGTGGAGATCCAGAAAGATCTGGCCGTCGCCCAGATCGCTACCTTTAGTGAGGCGGTAGAAAAGGCGCTAAGGGTAGAAAACGCGAGGCTACAAGTTAGGAACTTCCAGGTGAGGAAGCGGGGGTTCCCTGGAAGTAGCTCTGGTCAGGGTGAGCGAAGTAACCCTCCCAAGTCTGGGCGAGGGTTTGGTGGAGGAAGGTTTTCGGGGACGTCGAGAGGGACGCCTTCGAGGGGTGGATCATTTGGGCGAGGCCAGCAGAGGGGCGCCTCGCAAGGAAGTTCAACTTCTGTTTCCCGAGGACCTTGTGGATTCTGCGGGAAACCAAATCATACTGAGGACAACTGCTGGAGGAAAGAGAGGAAATGCCTGCGCTGTGGGAGCGCGGAGCACCAGATAGCTACCTGCCCTGTATTACCCCGTGAACAGAGAGCGACCCCCCAGTCCTCGAGAGCCAGCTCCAACCCACCTAAAACAGAGGGGACCAAACCAAAAGTGCCTGCTCGAGTGTACTCCCTCGAGCAACACCAAATCCCTGATTCTTCTGGAGTGATAGAAGGTACTATCCCTGTTTTCCATCGTCTAGCTAGGATTTTAATTGACCCCGGTGCCACCCATTCATTTGTAAATCCCGATTTTATGTGCGATATTGATATAAACCCTGTTAGTTTACCCTACGAGTTGGAAGTTAGTACTCCTACGGGAAACCAACGGTTAATTTCTAGTACAATGTATGCAAATTGTGAGATTTGGGTAGGAGAGAGAAAATTACTGGGGAATTTGGTAAGCTTAGCCATTAAAGGATACGATGTCATACTGGGGATGGATTGGTTAGCTAAGTACGATGCCCAACTTGACTGTAAGAGAAAAGTAGTGGAATTTCGTATACCTGGGGAAGCTACTTTGAGGCTAGATGTGAGGGGTAGTCTTGCCTCATCTGCATTAATTTCGGGCATTAGGGCTAGGAAATTGTTAAGTAAAGGAGCGCAAGGGTTTCTAGCCTTTCTTATAAACACTCCCGTTGATAAGTTGAAGGTAGATGATGTACTTATTGTGAGTGAGTACCCAGATGTGTTCCCAGATGAATAGTAACCCTACCTCCGGAAAGAGAGATAGAGTTTAAGATCGATTTGCTACCTGGAGCGTCGCCTATTTCTAAAACTCCCTATCGAATGGCACCTGCTGAACTTAAGGAGTTGAAACTACAATTGCAGGATTTGTTAGAGCGAGGGTTTATCCGAGAGAGTGGGTCTCCGTGGGGAGCCCCTGTGTTGTTCGTGAAGAAAAAAGATGGGACGTTGAGGTTGTGTATAGACTATCGAGGGTTGAACAACATTACCATTAAGAACAAATACCCACTGCCCCACATTGATGAGCTATTTGACCAATTACAGGGAGCGGTAGTCTTTTCCAAACTAGACCTCCGACAGGGGTATTACCAATTGTTGATTAGGAAGGAGGACGTACCTAAAACTGCTTTCAATTCTCGATATGGGCATTTCGAATTTGCCGTTATGCCCTTCGGTTTGACCAATGCCCCTGCTGCCTTCATGGACCTAATGCACAGAGTTTTTAAACCCTTCTTGGACCGATTTGTCGTCGTTTTCATTGATGACATTTTGGTCTACTCTAAATCCCGTGAGGAGCATGAGGAACATCTGAGGCTAGTCTTACAAACCCTAAGAGATCACCAGTTGTATGCCAAGTTTAGTAAGTGTGAATTTTGGCTGGAGAAAGTTTCATTTTTGGGGCATGTGATCTCGAAAGAGGGCATTACTGTAGACCCGACAAAGGTAGAGGCTGTAACTGAGTGGAAACGACCCGAAACTCCCACTGAGATCCGTAGTTTTCTAGGGTTAGCTGGATATTACCGGCGGTTTATCAAAGACTTTTCGAAACTTGCTAGCCCTTTAACCAATTTGACCAAGAAGAACGGGCGTTTTATGTGGGATGATGAGTGTGAGAGTAGTTTCCAGGAATTGAAGCGAAGATTAACCGTAGCTCCTATTTTAGCCCTACCTAATGGGAGAGATAGTTTTTCTGTGTATACTGATGCTTCCGGGGAAGGCTTAGGGTGTGTATTGATGCAGAATAAGAATGTGATTTCCTTTGCCTCTAGGAAACTGAAACCTCATGAGCAAAATTACCCAACCCATGACCTAGAATTAGCCGCAGTTGTCTTCGCCCTGAAAAAGTGGAGACACTACCTGTATGGGGTGACTTTTGAGGTTTACTCTGACCATAAAAGCCTTAAATACCTATTCTCCCAAAAAGAGCTAAACATGAGACAAAGGCGATGGATGGAGTTCTTAGAAGACTATGACTGTACCATTAATTACCATCCGGGAAAGGCAAACGTAGTGGCTGATGCCTTAAGTCGAAAGGCTCAAATAGCAGGGTTAATGGTTAAAGAGTGGGAAATGTTAGAAGAAGTGAGTGAGTGGAACCCTAGGGTGGAACGTCAAAGGGTAATCTTAGGGAACGTTCGAGTAACCTCTGCTATTCTGGAACGAGTCAAAGAGGCTCAAAAAGAGGACCCGATGACCCAAAAATGGAGCGATAAGGCGGAGAAAGGGGAGTTGCCCGACTTTAATGTGAGCTCTGAGGGGATATTGAAATATCGAAATCGAATAGTGGTACCAGAGAGTGAAACCTTGAAAAAGGAGATTTTGGAGGAAGCCCATCGATCAAAATACACGATCCATCCAGGTGGTAATAAGATGTATCAGGAGTTAAGGAAGCTGTACTGGTGGAATAAGATGAAGAGGGAAATAGCCCAGTACGTGCAAACCTGCCTTGTTTGCCAGCAAGTGAAAGCGGAACACCAAAAGCCTTCTGGATTGTTGCAACCATTAGAAATACCTGAGTGGAAGTGGGAAAACATCACCATGGACTTCGTTTCTGGTCTGCCTAGAACCCAAAAAGGACATGATGCCGTGTGGGTGATCGTGGATAGACTAACCAAATCAGCCCATTTCTTACCCATAAACATGCAATACTCTCTGGAGAAATTGGCCCAACTGTACATGAGTGAAATTGTGAGACTGCATGGGATTCCTGTGAGTATTGTCTCGGATAGGGATCCACGTTTCGTGTCTAGATTCTGGCAGAAATTTCAGGAGACCTTGGGAACCAAACTCAACCTAAGCACCACTTACCATCCCCAAACCGACGGACAATCTGAGCGAACTATTCAAACTCTTGAGGACATGTTGCGAACCTGTATTTTGGATTTCGGGGGTAATTGGGGTCAACACATGACGTTAGTAGAATTTGCCTACAATAATAGTTACCACTCGTCAATCCAAATGGCACCGTATGAAGCTCTTTATGGTCGAAAGTGCCGTTCGCCGATTTATTGGGATGAAGTAGGGGAAAAGAAAGCCTTAGATCCGACAATCATTCCATGGATGGAGGATGCCCGAGAAAAGGTTAAACTAATTCGCCAAAGACTCCAAACCGCTCAAAGCCGCCAGAAGAGCTATGCAGACAACCGAAGGAAAGATTTGGAGTTTGAAGTTGGAGATCGTGTGTTTCTTAAGGTCACGCCATTGCGAAGTATCACGGCAGGTAGAGGGAAGAAACTGCAACCTAGATTTGTAGGACCCTTTAAAGTCCTTCAAAGAGTTGGAAAAGTGGCGTACCGTCTCGAGTTACCTCCAAACTTATCCAGGATTCACGACGTCTTTCATGTCTCAATGCTCAAAAAGTACCATCCTGATCCAACCCACATCTTACGATCAGAAGAGATTGAGGTAGATGAAGCCCTGACCTATGAGGAGAAACCTGTACAAATACTCGACAGAAAGGTTAAGGAGCTGAGAAATAAAAATATTCCTTTGGTGAAGGTGTTATGGAGGAACCACGGTATAGAAGAGGCAACCTGGGAGGTAGAGGAAGAAATACAAAAGAAATACCCTGAACTGTTTGACAACTCAGGTGAGAAATTTCGGGGACGAAATTCTTTAAGGGGGAGAGAGTGTGAGAACCCGTAAATTTTATTTATTTCTAGGTAATTTGACTCATTTGCACCCGTTTTCCACATTTTCTTGCTTCTAAGAATATTCTAGACATTTTTATGAGTAAATAGGGTTTTTAAAATATTTTTCTAGCAAAAGTCAATTTTCGAAATTTTTGGAGTGAATAGTGCACGTGGGACCCGCTAGTGCGTTAAGTGAGAGAAATTCGACCAATTAGGTCAAGTTTTGCGTAAAGATTTAATTACTAGATGTTAGTAGGTGATTAGAGGTTACTTGATGAATTAACCCTAGTGAGCAAGAGGATAGGAATGAAACTTAAAAGGTGCCACGTGTCGCGAAATTATTCGAAGTGGACTTTGACCACTTTCTTTACCTTTACCAAAACATCAAAT
>JACYVW010000342.1:0-25405 GCA_023065735.1 Coffea humblotiana | reverse complement strand
CTAGGAACTTTTAGTACATTGAACCAAGTTTCCAACGGTACTAAGTTTTCCAATTTTACACCTACTGAGTGCAAGATATGATTTTTCTAAATTTGACGCGCAAAGCTGAAATTTGCCGATTTCTTAGAAAATGAGATTTTGGGAACTTGACTTCTTATCTTGATATTGGTTTATTGTTTTGAACTTGATTTCGTGGGGAATACGAGTTTCTTTAGTAACTTTAAAATCCTCACTTTTGAATCTTGATTTTCGATAAAGTGAAATTCTTATAAGGACATTGACTTGAATTTTAAAGATTGTGTGCATTCTTCCTTATTTAACAAGAAATTTGTGAAAATGTGTGAGGGTGATTGTTGGTCATTTTCTTCAGGTATTCAAGAAGGTCTCGAAGAGAATCCCAAAACGAATCATTAAAGATCTTTTGCACTTACTCCCTTATTGTGATATGGTGAGTGTCAAGTGCATGAATTGTTGATAAATGCTTTAAGTTGTTAAC
Source organism: Coffea humblotiana (assembly GCA_023065735.1). Classification (NCBI taxonomy): domain Eukaryota; kingdom Viridiplantae; phylum Streptophyta; class Magnoliopsida; order Gentianales; family Rubiaceae; genus Coffea; species Coffea humblotiana. The sequence goes on along the minus strand of JACYVW010000342.1, from coordinate 24,909 downwards.
TAAGTATTATAGAATTATTGTGACGAGTGTGTACTTTATCGCACTCGTTCTCCTTTACGTGATGCTACAATTGAATTGTGCTATGTGAATTGATATTCGAATTGTGTGAAATGAATTGTTATGTGAATTAAGTGAAGTGTTGTCATTGCAAATTACATTTGTGTTGACTCGACGTCGATCGAAATAAATCTTATCGACAAATCATATTTTACTTGTGGGGACGCTCTTATCCTCTCTCTCTTTGAACTACGTGGTACTTAAGACCGGAACACATATGATTGGTAATTGTACATGAGCACATTTAACTCGTGAGTTCTGAGCGGAAGCATATACCACACCGATTCGGGTGGGAGGTGCCTCTCATACCATGTCAATGCTAAAATCGGTTCCTTGAACGATAGCATGTACCACCGATTCGGGTGGGAGGTACCTCTCATGTCGACTCAGAACCATAAACAATGATTGGTTAGTGTACATGAATATATTTAACTCGTGAGTTTTGAGCGAATAGTATATACCACACCAATTTGGGCAGGAGGTACCTCTCATACCGTCTCAGTGCTATAATTGGTTCTTGAAACGATAGCATGTGCCATACCGATTCGAGTGGGAGGTACCTCTCATGCCGAGTCAAAATCATAAACAAATAATCGATTCATTGAGCGGTAGTATGTAACACACCGATTCGGGTGGGAGGTACTTCTCATGTCGACTCAGGATCATAAATAAAGTATAAGTCAATTGAAACGATGTCTCATCGACCACTAAACTATAGTATGTACCACACCGATTCGGGTGAGAGGTACCTCTCATGTCGACTCAGAACCATAAACGTATAATCGATTCCCTGAGCAATAGCATGTACCACACCGATTCGGGTGAGAGGTACCTCTCATGTCGACTCAGAACCATAAACGTATAATCGATTCCCTGAGCAATAGCATGTACCACACCGATTCGGGTGGGAGGTACCTCTCATATCGACTCAGAACCATAAATGGAGTAAGTGAAGTTCTACGGATTTAATTAACTACCCGGGTGACGGAGTGTCATCACGAGAAGGTATTGGATTGAATTTTGACAAAGCAAGTGGAAATTAGATCTTGAGAGCTCCTGTATCCTCATTGAATGTGTTGAATTGAAAATTGTGAATTGATTGAATGTTACAGGTTTCTTTCTTGCTTAAATAATATTATTATTTGAACTACGTGTTTTGCATATTTTCTTGGCGTCACGAGTATTTGCTCACCCCGTTAGATTTGTTTTTCCTTAACAGGAGTTGAGATGGAAGGAATTATGGGGAAACCTACTTGATGGCTCTTTTGATTAGAATTTTGGTTGTACTGATTAGACATCTTTTGGAAATTGTACATTTTGAAAAAATTGATGTATTTTGAAAACTTGTGATGTAAGATTGAACACTTGTGTATGGAAGCGACTTTGTTTTTCAATTTGATTTTTATTTATTTGGTTATTTATCTTAAATTTGGATTGGAATGGTATCGAGTTCTGGCGAGAGTTAGGCAGGGTCTCGCCGATACCCTTGGGTTCGCCCTTGAGAGAAGTGGGGGCATCACAGAAAATACTTTTCAAAGAAAATTTGTACTCTTGTTTGTGTGAATCTCGTGTAAGCTCTTCTTGTGTGAGAAAAATACTTCAATAGTGTAATTTTGTGAGAGTTATCCGAGTGATAGTAAAATTTCCTAACTTGACTAAGTGTAACTTGGGGCAAGGAGAAAGTTATCCTTCCTTTGTACACAAAGATTGGTTGTATTTGATCAACTTGAAAAGACTTGTTCTATGAAGTGATACTCAAGTTCAAGAGGATCTTGGAAATATTTGGTTTGCTATTCTTTCCTTTTTACTTACTATCTTGCAAACATAAATTGATTATCTCTTTTACTCCTGAGCAATCTTGCTTTTCTTGATCAATTGTTTATTGTGTGGTCATCTAGAAAAGAGGGTAAATTTCATATTGAGCCAAAAAATGCCTCATAACTTGATTAATTTTCAAATTACCTAATTCACCCCCCTCTTACGTTGTATTCGATCCTTACAAATTTATCATGAAATCTTTTGCATGAGTTTAAACATGACGTTTAAATTTCTTCATATTATATGTTAGTATGTGATTATTTTCTAAATTTTAGGAAACACAGTCTCTTACTTTGTTCAAATAAATGGAGAGCCATCTGAACAAAATTTTTGCAACCAAATGGGCCCACATTAGGGCAAATTTTTATTTATGAGATTTCACAAAATAGGCCCACACTGGGCAAATTTTTGTAAATACATTTGAGAATTTCGCCCAAGACCTAAGTAATATACTTTCGAATCAATCGTCCAAAACTTGACTTCGATAATGCTGCTCTTTTCATGAGTAGTAGTTGCATCAAATTTTAAAATAAAATAAGAAATTCAAATTCATGTTGTACTTTGGTAAGCTCCCATATGTAGGTATTTATAGCTGAAATCGATGAAGAAACGTAAGTCAGAATCTTATGAATTGGAAGGTCGATCACGAAAAAAAAAGAGGAAAGAATAAAAAGAGAAAAGAAAAAAAAAGGCCTTACACTAAGGCAAGTTTTGAAAAGTTGTAATTTCAAAGGTTATTTTAAAACCGTTTTATTTTGTTGGATTTGGATTTTATCCCACCAATCCTGACAGGTTTGGGTTTATCCCACTAACCATTTTTATCTTGCTAGGTTTAGATTTTATCCCACTGACCATTTTTATCTTGTTGGGTTTGAATTTTATCCCATCAATCCCGGCAGACTTGGATTTTATCCCACTGATAGTTTTTATCTTGTTGGGTTTGAGTTTTATCCCACCAACCTTAATGGGTTTGGATTTTATCTCACTGACCACTTTTATCTTATTGGGTTTGGGTTTTATCCCACCAACCTCGGCAGGGTTGGGTTTTATCCCACTAACCATTTTTATTTTGTTGGTTTTGGGTTTTATCCTACCAATCTCGACAGACTTGGGTTTCATTCCACTGACCGTTTTTATCTTGTTAGGTTTGGGTTTTATTCCACCAAACTCGACAGGTTTGGATTTTATCCCACTGACCGCTTTTATTTTGTTGGGTTTTAATTTTATCCCACCAATCCCAACAGGTTTGGATTTTATCCCACTGATCGCTTTATCTTGTTGGGATTGGATTTCATGGATTTGGGTTTTATCCCACCAACCTCGGCAGGTTTGAGTTTTATCCCACTGACCGTTTTTATTTTGTTGGATTTGGGTTTTATCTCACCAATCTCGACAGGTTTGGGTTTTATCCCACTGACCGCTTTTATCTTGTTAGGATTGGATTTTATCCCACCAACCTCGACAGGTTTGGGTTTTATCCCGTTGACCGTTTTATTTTGTGGGGTTTGGATTTTATTTCACCAACCCTTTTGTTTTTAGGTTTAGATTTTTCAATCCATTAGATTTATCTAATTGTTTCTATTTCAGTTAAGTTAGATGAACAGATAAATTATTTGGTGTTTACATTTTTGTCTCGAGTTTCTTCGAAACCCAGACAAAGAGGGACAAGTTGTAGACACAAAAATTTTACCATTTTATTTATTTTTAGTTAAATTTTATTTAAAAAATTTTACCATTTTATTTATTTTTGGTTAAATTGTATTTTTTTTATTTGTTTTACTTCTATCTTTTGAAAAAAAAATCATTTTTAGAAAACAAAATGGAAAGAAAAGAAAAGGCAGAAAAGAAAAAAAAAGAACCAAAATTAGTTTTGAAAAAAAAATGAGGGAGCTGCCACGTGCACGCGCGCTTCATCTTCATGGCTTCGTACCTGGTATGAAGCCATGAACAGGGTCATAGTGGAAATTGCAGAGGCCATTTCTTGGCCTTCGTTTCCACTCGTTTTGTTTTTTCCTCTTCCCCAACCATTTGCTAACTCATCCTTTTTATCTCTATCAAGATTGTTCCAAAAGAATTGCCATCTAACGGCTCATGATTTTTGAAAAAAAACCCAGCCTTCATCCTCACCTTTGAGGAGAGGGTTTTGGGCTTGTGGGTTCCTATAAAAGGGATAGAAACGACGCCAGGAGAGAAGAGAACAAGGAGAAGTGGCTGAAACACAAAAAACAGGAGAGAAAATAACGAAAAATCAGAGAGAAAGTAGGAAGGAAAATATTTCTGGAAAATTTGATACCGAGTTGATGCAGTAGCCCTTTTTGAATCCATATCCTCGTTTTGATTTTAATCCTTTAAGCTAGTTCTTCATTTCTGCATTATATATAGCTGTAGGGCAACAACTTTTCTCGTAAAGCTTTCCCCAAAAAGCACCGTTAACTACTTCAAATTCGAGCTCAAAATCATGGGATCATCAACCCTGGAACGCTAGCGACAGAACTTTTTTGGGCTTTGTGTCAGCAGCTTTTGTTGATTTTTTTTAGCCTTTCCCACATCGATTCGAGATCCAATCATTTGAAGGTAATGATAGATTTCCCTCTAAAATCATTTAACGTTATTGGGTTATTATGTGAGTTGGTTTGCATGAACTAAGTTCTTAGACTTTTTGAGATTTATGCCATGATTGAGAGGTTTGTTTGATGGGTTGAAGATCTTCCGATGATTTGATCAGAAAAACTTTAGCATTCGGTGGATCTATTCCTTGGTTACACCATGAGCTGACTTCATGTTCTTCTTGTTTGTTTCTTTTTCTTTTTCGTTTGATCCTTATGATATGGAATCTGTAGTTGGGTTTTGTTAATGGATTGAAGTTATTGCGTTGGGTTTTTGGTTGATAAATTAAAGGATTTTGTTTGAGATTTTTGCTTGAACATAATTGGGTGGAATAAGAAAGAAAGTTGTACAAGAAAAAGTTGTAGTAGAAAGAATGAAGAAGATGCATCGTGGATTGTTGCATAATTTTCCAAAAAATTGCATTTTGCCCCCCAAGTTTTAATTAATTTCACTCTGGCCCAAAAACTTTTGCAATTGAACCTATTACATCCTTTTAAATTTTAACCATCCTTTTATATTTTTAAGTAGTCTTTTGGGTAGATCAATTCTGGATTTTAGGTTATAATTGTGGCTTAATAATGCTAGTTGATTTGTTTATCTTGTTGGGTTTAGTATTATGGTTTAGGTTTTGGGTAAAAATATTTGGTTAGGTTTGGTTTATGTTTTTGGAGTTTTTGGCTTGGGCTGGAGGTTAAAGCCCATTCGTTTTGTTGGTTTATTTTGGGTCAAAAAGTAGGCTGACCCATTTCATTTTTCTTAGACTTCCGGTCGGGCCAAGTGATTTTGGCCCAAGAAAAGAAATAAAAAGGCCCAATGGCCTGTTTGGCTAAGAATCTGGTAGTGAAAGTTGTAACTCAGTCCTTACACTTTTGAATAATTGTATTGTGGCCCTAAACTTTAATTTTCTTTCAATTAGGTCCATAATTTAATTACAAATAGGTCTCTGAACTTTATTTTTCTTTCATTTTGACCCCTAAATTTTGTAATAATTATAATTTGACCGGTAAAATTTTCTTAATTTTTGCAATTAGATCCCTAATAGATTTAATTTCTTAAATAGAAGTTGCTTTTCCTCTTTAATTATGAATTATATTCCATTTGAATGTTTCAATTGATTGATTTCATATTTATTTCCATTTTTTATGATTTATTTGCTAATTAAATTGGTGCCTTGATGATTTTTGTTAATTTTGCAGTTAAATAGGGCAAATCCAAACCCAATTAACTACTATTTCAAGGGGAGGTATTTTCTTTCATAATTTAAAATCTTTTCTGTGCTCCTACGTGTTTTATGTGTAATTGCATGGCTTAAGTGTTTTGTTTATTTATTTATTTACTTGTTTTATTTTAAGTTTATAAATTTATTTTTTTATGATTATTTGAAAGGCAATTGAATGTCAAATTGTAATAGTTCGCTTATTATTTTATTTCATTCTTTACCCCTTTAGATTGTAGTTAAAACCCCCGAATGTAATAGTTAGGTCTCTATTTGCTTGTGTGTATGCATGCTTGTGTGTTTACATGTTTACACGCTTTCTTAGGATTTTTACATATAGATATTATACTTACATGCTATGTGCTCTATGTGCTCTATGTGTTTACTTACTTTTATTATGTTTATATGATTTATTTGATTATAATAAATGCATGACGTCACCACAATAATCCAACGCTAGTTGTGGCTCTTTTTTCCGATTCCACACTAGTCCAACGTTAGTTGTGGCCCTCTTTTCCGATTTGTCACTAGTCCAATGCTAATGGGAACTTATAGAGGTGGGCTAATCCAACGCTAGACCCTTAGGAACCGACCACGCATTAGATCATGTTTGTGTGACAAATCATTATATTTCATGCATATTTTCTACTTTTTTTAGGATACTTATCATTTTTGCATGATATTCCCCCTAATAAATATCCATTATCCCTATGTACAAAATATAACATTTAGATTTGCATTTCATTTAGGAAAAATTAGAAATAGGTTAGACCATTTGCTTGACCAAAATTAGGAGAAATTAATCCTTTAAATATGAGATATGGACGAGTATGGCTTTTATCCTTAACACACTCATATCTGCTCTATAAAAAGGAAAATATACTCACGAATCTTAACTCCCGCACCCGTTATGATGCATTCTTTTAGATCATGTATATTTGTATATTATTATTTTCTTTTCTTCGAGTCTCATATTTTGCATATTCGTGACCTCTTCAAAAAGTCACTATTGGACATCACAATTAATGTGATTTTGCACCAAATCAAACTTTGAAAAGATATTTCGACCCCCAATATCCATTAGGTTTAGGTTTGGATCCATATAGTACCCTTCAAAATGTGATAAATTTTATAGGTTAAACTAAGAAAATTTTTCGACTAAATCACGCAACTAACCTTGGTTAGGTTGAAAGGGTGCCTTGAATTTTATCCTTGTATTCCCTTTCTTCAATCGTGACCCCCAAGCCTTTTCTCTTGATTTTCGAAAACTTGGAATCGTTTAAAAAGGGTTTTCTCTACTTTTTATTTAATATTCCATTCTAGGTGACTTGGTACACCTTAACTCAATACCAAGTGGCGACTCCTATTTTTTCTTAAAAAACCCTTTTTAAACTTTTTATTTGGGTCAAAATCATCGCACTTTTTAGTCCCATTTTAGGCCCATTTCTTTATTTATTCTCTAAAAATTAAAAATTTATTTTACTCAAAATTAATCAAAAATTCATTCTTATAAACCCGTAATTTTCATATTTTTTCAAAAATGGGGCGCGACAGCTGGCGACTCCACTGGGGATGTAGAGAGGCAAATATTTGATTTAGTCAATTCTTTTTTTCTTTTAATCTTCTTATATATCACATTTGGAGGTTTTAGGTTGCATTTTTTCCTTTTTAGGGTTTCTTGCATCTAACACGCGCAATTGTCTCGATATCCATGTATGTAACGAATAAAGTGTTTTATTTCATTCATTTATGTTCATATATCGTGCTTGCATCTTGGGGGGGGGTAGCCACCCTAGAACCTTCACCCGCATTTGATGGTATTTAATCCCTCCCTTCAAAAGGAGAACTTCATGTGTGCATACGTTTTACTTTACAACCCCTCATTTCTTTTTTACTTTTAGTGGTTGTCACATCACTCCACCCTGTTAGGATTAGGATCGATCCACTTGGACATGTGGCCATGGCACGACGTGCGTGTAGTAATGTCCGAGGGATCATTCAAACCATTGACTCTTAGACCTTGGGATTGATGAACCTTCGCCTTTGGTCTGAAGGTTTGGGAGTCTAAAAACCTTATCGAGTCTAAGTGCATTAATGAGCCCAACCTCATGCATCCATATTAGAAATTACCTAGGATAGAGTTGACCGTACCCAACTAGAACACTAGGCACGAAGGGAGAGATTCCACCCCTCTTTCCTTGATTTTCTTTTTCGCTTTTTGTATCATGTCAATTGTCCCAACGTGTTATGTGTTATTTGTTGAACTAACATTTCCTTGTTTTCTCGTCTATTGCATTCACAAACGCTAGAAAATAAGAGTTCTGGCATGATACTTGAAAATTTGAAATGACTTCTCTTTTGTACGAAATGGTGGTCAAAAGCAGGTTTGATAAACGGGTCCCACTTTGAAGGTGTTGCATCATTCTAGACCTACCCTTGGCATAGAAGGACTCCCCTCATAGGACATGCATACCGATTTTACAATTTTGCTTACTAACTTTGGGTATTTTTCTTTTATTTTTCCCCCATCTCCTGCATTTATAAAAGATGTTTCAATAAGGTGAAAATATTTTTCTATATATGGTAACGATTTTTGTCTAATAAATCTTGAAAATTACAAGTATTATTTGATTCTTGGGCAGATCCTGCGATGTAAAAATTTGAAGAATCCATCTGGGAGCAGTTTAAAGTATTTAAGAGATTTCATGATTTAGTTGTTCAAGAAAAAAAAAAGAAGAGAAGCTATTGAGAGAGAGAAAAAGTGTGTATACGTGTGTAAGAGAGTTATTTAGAATTTTCTCTTTTCTCATTTATATTATAGGTGTAAAAAAAAAATTTCGTTTCAAATATTTACAACAATAAAATTTTTCATCTAGACAATTATTGTTTTGTATATATTCATGTACATTTCATTCTTTATCTGCTCATTGGGAGATTTCATGATGGATTTTTAAAAATATGACTAAGTTGAGATTTTTCAACTTCACAAGTGTATGTTTTATTTTCTAAAATCTTTGCATACACTAGATTTGTGATCCAGATTAGTCAATAAAAGCACTCAAAATCAAAAGAGGTCGCTCACATATGAGGATTTGTCTCGAAAGACCAACTACATACCTTTTTTCCTTTCATTCTTCATATTTTGTCCACTTCTATTAACCCCTAAAAAATCAGTCACATTGAGTGACAAACTGCAAATTGGGGCAATCTTTGCTTGAAAAATGCCCACTGTGCCTAACCAGGTTTAATTCACATCTAAGTGAAAGTAAAAATGTACATTACTCTTGTTTGTTTTGAGAATTTGGAATGATACTTTAGGCGTTCGTTTCTCTATCTATACAGATTTTATCATTTGCTCTCTCATTTGAGCCTTTAAAGGAATAATTTCGTTTCAAATAAGAGTCTTAATGATCATTACCCTACATTGGAAAAATTTTCATATATCAAAATGGAATAGATTCTCAATGAGCTATTCTTTACGTTGGTTGTCATGAGGCGTAAGAATGATACTTTGGCCATCGTTTCTAAAATCTAAACACTATTTGTCCCTTGCATCCTCATTTGAGCTAAAATGGGTGATTCTTGTCAAAAGCACTTATGATAGCACCCCGCATTGGGAAGGAGATTGGAGAATTTTTTTTAAAAAAAAGCAAAAATGCTAAAATTAAAAAGAGGAGAGGGAACCACAAGTTGGGGAAATTTGATTCTACCATTAACATTTGGACTCCAATTTTGAAAAAAAAAGAAAAGAAAAAAATGGGGGATCTATAATCTAAGATGTTAGGGGATTCTCAATTCCATCATTTTTGGTATCTCGGTATTAAAAAAAAAGAAGAAAAAGAAAAAGAAAAAGGAAAATGTGAAAAAAACAGAGAGTAGAGAAAATAAAAAAAAATGCAAAGAGATTCAATACTGAATCCCCTAGCGAGTGATGATAAAAGTTAAATAAAGTCCAAGATCTTTGAATCCAAAACTGGGGCAATTTTTGGGAAGAAATGCGATTTTCAGTGCAATGTCCTTGAAAATTTTATTTTTTAACTATTGTTTTCAAGCCACATTACGAGATCATAAAGTCCATCGCTAATTTATCTTTCATGACAATTCGAAATAAGGATCATGCTCTTAAGGAATCTACTAATCACTCGTAATCACAAGACCATAACCTGTTTTCATATGTTTAACTATCGCTTCTACCCATATATTACAAGCTTATAGAACTTATATGTTGACTGAGTTGTCTCAAGAAATAAGAGTAACAAGCTATTTGCTTTCACTAAGATGTGATAATGAATGTTTTAGATACAATTTGAACACAAAAACAAGACAGACCCTGACATACCATTTTCCTAAACCAGTTCAAAATCATGAATAATATCCATTTGCTTTGTCCTGAAGGATGAACTAATGAGAAAAGTGATCATCCCCCCTAAGCACCGATGCTAAAATGAGGAAGAAATCTTTTGTAATTTGGTATTATTTTGAGAGATTCATCATGAAATCTTCTGCATGAATTTAAACATGACGTTTAAATTTCTTCACATTGTATGTTAGTATGTGATATTTTCTAAATTTTAGGAAACGCAGTCTTTTACTTTGTTCAAATAAATGGAGAGCCATCCGAACAAAATTTTTACAACCAAATGGGCCCACACTGAGACAAATTTTTATTTGTGAGATTTCACAAAATAGGCCCACACTGGGGCAAATTTTTGTAAATACATTTGAGAATTTCGCCCAAGAGTCAAGTAATATACTTTCGAATCAATCGTCCAAAATTTGACTTTGATAACGCTGCTCTTTTCATGAGTAGTAGTTGTATCAATTTTTAAAATAAAATAAGAAATTCAAGTTCATGTTGTACTTTGGTAAGGCCCATATGCAGGTATTTAAGGTTGAAATCGATGAAGAAGTGTAAGTCAGAACCTTGCAAATTAGAAGGTCGATCACAAAAAAAAGAGGAAAGAAGAAAAAAGAGTAAAGAAAAAAAGGACCCTACACTGGGACAAGTTTTGAAAATTTGTGATTTCAAAGGTTATTTTAAAACCGTTTTTTTTTTGTTGGATTTGAGTTTTATCCCACCAATCCCAGCAAGATTGGATTTTATCCCACTGATTGTATTTATCTTGTTGGGGTTGAGTTATATCCTACTGACCGTTTGTATCTTGTTGGGCTTGGGTTTTATCCCACCAACCTTGGCAAACTTGGGTTTTATCCCGCTGACCGTTTTATTTTGTTGGATTTGGATTTTATTCCACCAACCCTTTTGTTTTGAAGTTTAGATTTTTCAATCCATTAGATTTATCTAGTTGTTTCTGCTTCAATTGAGTTAGACGAACAGATAAATTATCCCACTAACCGTTTTTATCTTGTTGGGTTTGGGTTTTATCCCACCGATCCCGACAGGTTTGGGTTTTATCCCACTGACTGCTTTTATCTTGTTGGATTTGGGTTTTATCCCACCAACCTCGGTAGGCTTGGGTTTTATTATACTGACCGTTTTTATCTTGTTGGATTTGGATTTTATCCCATCAACCCCTATAGGTTTGGGTTTTATTCCACTGGCTGTTTTTATCTTGTTGGATTTGGGTTTTATCCTACGAACATTGGCAGGCTTGGGTTTTATCCCACTGACCGCTTTTATCTTGTTGGATTTGGATTTTATCCCACCAATCTCGGCAAGTTTGGGTTTTATCCCACTAACCGTTTTATTTTGTTGGGTTTGGATTTTATTCAACCAACCCTTTTGTTTTTAGGTTTAAATTTTTCAATCCATTAGATTTATCTAATTGTTTCTATTTCAATTAAGTTAGATGAATAGATAAATTATTTGGTATTTACATTTTTGTCTCGAGTTTTTTCGAAACCCAGACAAAGAGAGGCAAGTTGTAGACGCAAAAAATTTACCATTTTATTTATTTTTAGTTAAATTTTATTTTAAAAATTGTACCATTTTATTTATTTTTAGTTAAATTTTATTTTTATTTTTGTTTGTTTCACTTCTATCTTTTGAAAAAAAAATCATTTTTAGAAAAATCAAAATTGAGAAAAAGAAAAGGCAGAAAAGAAAAAAAAAGAACAAAAATCAGTTTTTTTTTTAAAAAAAAAGAGGGAGCTGCCACATGCACGCGCGTTTCATCCTCATGGCTTCATACCATGAACAGGGTCATCGCGGAAATTGCAGAGGCCATTTCTTGGCCTTCATTTCCACTCGTTTTGTTTTTTTCTCTTCCCCAACCATTTGCCAGCTCATTCTTTTTATCTCTATCAAGATTGTTCCAGAAAAATTGCCATCTAATGGCCCAAGATTTTTGAAGAAAAACCCAGCCTTCATCCTCACCTTTGAGGTAAGGGTATTGGGCTTGTGGGTTCCTATAAAAGGGATAGAAATGAAGCCAGCAGAGAAGGGAACAAGGAGAGGTGGTGGAAACACAAAAAACAGGAGAGAAAAAGAACGAAAAATCCGAGACAAAGAAGGAAGGAAAATATTTCTGGAAAATTTGATACCGGGTTGATGCAATAGCTGTGGCACCCCACTTCTCCCTAAGGCGAACCAAAGGGTATCCGCGGGACGCCTGCCCAGCTCTCGCCAGGACTCAAGCCGGAACAATTCAAGCTTAAATATAAATATCCAACAATACAAGCCTAATTAAGAAAGTCGCTTCCATAACAATATTCAATGGAACACCATGAGTACAAAATGCATCAAACATTACGGTCTTACATTAAGTCCCAAAAATTACATCAAGTCTCCAGTTATACAATAACCCAAGGTCTAGCCATGTACATTGAAAACCCTAAAACAAAAGTACATCCAAAAGGGGTTTTCCTCTAGTTCGCTCCAATCCATTCCTGTTAAGGAAAACAAATCTAAAGGGTGAGCAAAACGCTCGTGAGGCCAAGGAACACACATGCAAGCACACAATCCAAGTAACAAGCCCAAATAATGGATAAAGTAGTAATATGCGAGAAATTAGCAATTCAAGCAATAATGTGTAAACAGAAACAATTCAAGGATACAAGAGCTCTCAGGAGCTATTTTCCACTTGCACGATCCAAAACCTCCACGAATTGACACTCCGTCAATCGGGTAAGTTTTTGTCCGTAGAACTTCACTTATCATGTCCCCTTTCACCTTACATACCCCTGTATCGGGCCCGCCTGTCATTTATTGGTGGCGATACTGCATCGAGTATGCCAAGCAAGACCTCTCATTAGGTCAAACTTATTTTTCTCATGGTTCACCAAGGAGCCCGACCAAGCCCATGCCGGCTCAAGTCCAAGGTTAGCCAGTGAGAGTTGGGCGTCCCCCAAGCATGTTTGAGTGTCGAGGAGATTCACTCCAACGACGTATGCAGCCATAGCATACAATTTCATATCGTTCAAGCATTTAGCATTTTCAAGCATTTGATAATTTCAAGCATTTGGCAGGTTTCAAGCATTTCAAGCATGAGTCATTTATTTCGAATGAGAACGAGTGCGATAAAGTACACACTCGACTCCATTTTAAAAATCTCGTTTCGTGGATATCAGGTAAGCATGTATCGAATGCATATAGTTTCAACTATCCATGCACTTGACACTCACCAAGTTTTTCAAGTAGAAACGTCACTAGAGTTTCAAGCGTTCACCGTTGGATCCTCTTGAAGGTCCTCGTCGGTGCCTGAGCAATTAAATAGTAATCCATTACTTGGACTCCTAATTATCGAGGAAGATTGTACACTTGCACAGTCTAAGAAAATTCTCGTGAAAATGAGCCCGATTTATACGTAAATCAAGGCTCAAAGGTGGGATTTTAAGGTACAAGAGAAATCAGATTTTCACCTTTGAAATCGAGTGTACAACGCTCGAGTGTTATCGAGGGGAAAAGGAGAATTCGAAAAACTCCATTTCCTTAAGTTTCAAAAATTTCAGATTTAAGGGGTATTCTAGCAAAAATCATAACTCACTCTTCGTAGGTCCAAAATTAGAAAACTTGGTACCGTTGGAAACTTCTTTCAAAGGACTAAAAGTTTCTAGAAGAAACCTTTCTATGATTCCTAATGGAAGATATTCGAAAATTAGCTCAAACTCGCTGTTCAAAGCTTGTAAGGCAGTTTGGAGGTTGGTTTTTCGCCAACTTTGGAAAATCGGCAAAAATCACAGGATTCGATCTAGCCTTTGAATTTTAGAACTCTATTAGAGTTGCAAGCAATGTTTAAAATCCAACAAATGGAACAAGAATTGGAGTTTTGAGCATCAAGATATAGTAGCTCAAAGTTGGTGCGAAAACGAAGCTCACTGGGCAAATTTCCAGATTTGAAGCTGGAAATTTGCGACTCTAGTTGAGCATCGAAACGGATTCGGAATAACACCAAATTTGGCAGTATTATACTACCATATGAGGGCTATACCTCTACCAAATTTCATGGAAAAATTCCCTTGGAAAGCTAGTGAACAAAGTCAATAAAGTTTGTAAAATTCCTAAGGCAATCTGCCTTGCCTTTGCGTTTTTCTCTTTTCCAAACATTTGGCCAATGAATTTTCTCAAACATCATTCATTTATGAAGAAAAGGTCTGTGACACATCCAAGGTGCAATTTGGTAGGTGGTTGGTACCAAGAATTCGAAATAACAAGTCCCAAATCAAAGCTAAAGCATTAACTAGCCAAAAGAGGGTTTTCTACCCTTGAGTCAGTTTCGGATTTCGGCCACAACTCACTCAATTCAATTCCGAATTGAGTGTGGTTGGTGGCATTAGAAACTACATTCATAAGGCTACAATTTCTTAGAAGAAATCAGTTTCAAAATCAGTCCACAACCAGGTCATTTTTGGACATCACGTTGCTGCTAAAAACAGAGTCCCCTATGAGGACGTGAAACAGGGCAGTCGACTTTACAAGCTCAGTACAGATTGCTCAGATCGAATTAGAACTTGCATTTTATACCGTTGGAAAGATGGGATTGTCTAGTTTCCAGTGCCGCAAACGGCACTCGATTTCGACATCGGAGCAAAGAGTTATGGTCATTTGAAATTCGCTGCCAGAACAAGTCTGGACACGTTTCCAGCCACGAAGAATTTTCGAAATCTAAACATTTACCCAACCAAATCAAGTGATTTTTGGTGGAAACATTCCACACAACCTATACAACATATTTTCATCAAAATTAAGTCAATTGGACCACAAAAAGCTACACCAAGGGGCACGGCAAAGGCAGGGCAGAACCGGCCCCTTCTTTCCTTTTGTTTCCTTTGAGTTTTCTTTCCACCTATCCACTTATAATCACTAGTTTAACCACTAAATCAACACAAACAACACCCAATATCATCACATCAGATCATCAAGTCCATTGTGGGATTTCATAGAGCCCACTCACAAGATTTTCAACAATATAGAAGTACCCACATGAAGCTACAAGCTTCCAAGTGCAATTTAACTTACAAAAGCTAAGATTTAAGAGTTGGATCTTCATTACCTCCTAGATGGTATTAAACCAGAATTTTTCAGTCCCTTTTTGCTCCAAGAAACCGTGAGGGTGAAGCTCCTTTCCTAGCCCAAGATGATCTCCAAGTGATTTGCTAGTTGTGGTAAAATTTTGGAGTAATTTGAAGTGAATTTGATGGTTAGATTGAAAGAAATGAAGAGGAAAGTTTCTTGCTCTTTCTTGCTTGAGAAGCTCGGCTGTTTGGATGAAGAAAAAGAGAGGAATGGCTGATGATAAAGCTTCTTGAGTAAGTTTGGTAGTTGGCAAAAGTCAACTCTTCAATCGCGCGCGCACGCGCGCGTTTCGTGCTCGATTCCTCTCGAGTTCGTTTCACTTGTGCACTAAACCTCTAATGCACTTATATTCATACTAATATGATTCACTCTTAATAGTCTAGAAATAAGGGTCTAAAGTCTCTCAATTAATCACGCGCGCGAAAACGCGTATTTCCGACTTGTGCGCGATAAAGCGAAATCTCTAAGAAATTCTTATAACGATTGTACCACTAACTATCACTTGAGTAGTTAAACTTGAAATTAACCACTTTAGGGCTAATGTATAAGTCTCCAATTTTCCAAACCTATTGTGCTCTCGAATCGATTATTATTTCCAAACGCGCAATCACTATTCACACGTAACAAGCATTCAAGAATTAAATTTCGAAACGAATCACTTTAAAAATATAAGCAAGACATAGTTCAATGTGTTTAGGTATAAAAGGGCTAGAAAATAATATTCGGAATATTTGGCCAAATAAATAATTAAATAAACTAGAATTTGGAGTTTAAAATGAGAAAATTGTGAGTCCTCACATCCTCTCCCCCTTAAGAAAATTTCGTCCTCGAAATTTACCTTGGTTGGTGAACAGGTCTGGATATTTTTCTCGCATTGCTTCTTCAATCTCCCAGGTTGCTTCTTCGATTCCATGATTCCTCCAGAGAACTTTTACTAATGGTATCTGCTTATTTCGTAATTCCTTCACTTTCTTATCCAAAAGTTTTACCGGTCTCTCCTCATAGGTTAAGGTCTCATCAATCTCAATACTTTCCGGTTGCAAAATGTGAGAAGGGTCTGGATGGTATTTCTTAAGCATCGACACATGGAACACATTATGAATTCGTGACAAGCTCGATGGCAATTCCAACTTATAGGCCACATTACCTACACGTTGTATAACCTTATAAGGTCCTACAAATCTCGGTTGTAATTTCTTTCCCCTTCCAGACATCAAACTTGCCTTTAGAGGTGTAATCTTAAGAAATACTTGATCTCCAACTGTAAACTCTAGGTCCTTTCGCCGATTATCTGCGTAACTCTTCTGACGGCTTTGAGCGGTCTGGATCCCTTGGCGTACCAGCTTCACTTTCTCATTGGCTTCCTCAATCCAAGGTATGGTAGTCGGATCTAAGATCTTACGTTCACCTACTTCGTCCCAACAAATCGGTGACCTACACTTCCGACCATACAGTGCTTCATACGGAGCCATTTGAATAGAAGAGTGAAAACTGTTATTATAGGCAAATTCTACCAATGTCAAAAATTTACTCCAACTTTCCCCAAAATCCAGAACACAAGTCCTCAACATATCCTCAAGAGTTTGGATTGTCCTTTCCGACTGTCCATCTGTCTGGGGATGGTAAGTGGTACTGAAATTCAATTTAGTCCCCAACATCTCTTGCATCTTTTGCCAAAACCTCGAAACAAATCTTGGATCTCTATCAGACACTATACTCACAGGTATCCCATGTAATCTAATAATTTCATCCAAATACAGTTTGGCTAATTTCTCCAATGGGTATTTCATGTTAATCGGCAGAAAATGAGCCGATTTGGTCAACCTATCCACTATCACCCAAATAGCATCATAACCTCTTTGTGTCCTTGGTAATCCTGATACAAAATCCATAGTGATATTCTCCCATTTCCACTCAGGTATCTCCAAAGGTTGCAAAAGTCCTGATGGTTTCTGATGTTCGGCTTTTACTTGTTGACAAGTCAAACAAGTTTGGACAAATTGGGCAATTTCCTTTTTCATACTCTTCCACCAATAAGAACTCTTCAAGTCTTGGTACATTTTATTCCCTCCAGGGTGTACCGTAAACTTCGATCGGTGTGCCTCTTCTAGAATTTCCTTCTTAAGTCCTTCATCCTTTGGCACTACTATCCGATTCCGAAATCTCAAAATACCGTTTGATCCCAAATTAAAATCTACCTTTTCTCCCATTTTAACTTTTTCTAGCCATTTTTGCACTTCAGGGTCCTTTTCTTGAGATTCCTTGATACGTTCCAACAAAATGGAATTCACTACAATATTCCCCAAAATTACTTTTCTTGGTTCAAGTTTAGGATTCCAACAACTGATTTCCTCCAACAAGTGCAATTCCTTAATCATCAATCCGGCCACTTGTACTTGACGACTCAAAGCATCGGCCACTACATTGGCTTTCCCTGGATGGTACTTTATCGTGCAATCATAATCTTCTAAAAATTCCATCCACCTACGTTGCCTCAAATTCAACTCCTTTTGAGAAAACAAATACTTAAGACTCTTGTGGTCCGTAAAAACCTCGAATATCACTCCATACAAATAATGTCTCCATTTCTTCAAGGCAAACACTACAGCTGCTAACTCCAAATCATGAGTCGGATAATTTCCTTCATGCGGTTTCAGCTTCCTAGAGGCATAAGCTATTACTTTGCCATTTTGCATTAAAACACATCCCAAACCTTCTTTAGATGCATCTGTATAAACCACAAAACTATCCTTCCCAGTCGGCAGAGCTAACACAGGTGCCATTGTTAGACGTCTTTTCAACTCCTGAAAACTCTCTTCACACTTAGAACTCCAAATAAATTTTCCATTTTTCTTGGTCAATTCAGTCATGGGTCCAGCAATTCTAGAAAAATCCTGAATAAATCTCCGGTAATACCCTGCTAGTCCTATGAAACTTCGAACCTCAGTAGGATTTTCCGGTCGTTTCCACTTCGAAACAGCTTCAACTTTATCTGGGTCCACTTTAATCCCATCCTTAGAAATTATGTGTCCCAAGAAAGTCACTTCTTTTAACCAAAATTCACACTTACTGAATTTGGCATACAATTGGTGTTTTCTCAGGGTTTGCAAAACAATTCTCAAGTGTTTCTCATGATCCTCCACAGTTTTAGAGTACACCAATATGTCATCAATGAATACGACCACGAATTGATCCAAATAAGGCTTAAAAACCCTATGCATTAGATCCATGAAAGCAGCAGGGGCATTCGTCAATCCAAATGGCATTACCGCAAATTCAAAGTGTCCATACCTCGAGTTGAAAGCAGTCTTGGGTATATCTTTCTCCAAAATCCTCAATTGATAATATCCCTGTCTCAAATCCAATTTAGAGAATACTACTGCCCCTTGCAATTGGTCAAATAATTCATCAATATGGGGCAATGGGTATTTATTCTTAATGGTAATATCATTCAAGCCTCGATAGTCTATACACAACCTTAAACTCCCATCTTTCTTTTTAACGAACAAGACTGGGGCTCCCCAAGGTGAATCACTTTCCCTTATCAGATCCCACCAAGCACGTGATATTCCTTCAAATTGAAATGCAGCAAAGTTCACTCGCCTATCCTCGGTATAATCTAAGGCAGCAAATATATTAGTCATTCTTTCTAACCAATTCTCTGCTACCTCAGGATCGGGTTCACCAGTAAACTTAGGCGGGTTGAATTTCAAGAACCTTTCTAAAGCTCTATCCTGTCCCCCAGGTTGGTTGAGTGGTGCAGGGTCTTGCCTATCCGCTAAGCGTTCTAGGATATCAGTCATCCTATTAATGGCGGTAGCCACTTGATTTCCCTCTATGTTTTCCTGCCCTTGGGTCGGTCCAGCTGCCGATCCCTGGTCATTCCCTTGAGGTTGGGCCTGTCTAGTTCCTCGCCCACGGCCTCGACCACGTCTTAATCCTTCCATTATTCTAGATGTGCATAATGCAAGAAATAAATCAATTATATATAAGAAGAAATCGAAACAAGAACCAAGCAGGCAAACATTAAAGATAACAATAATTTACATTTTTTAATACTTCAAGTTCATACAGTTAGCAAGTAAGGGGCAATCACAAAAATATAGCACGTAAGTGCCATAAGAGTACTTTTAGTCATACCAGACTAAAGTAAGACAAGTGCCTCAAAAGAAGACCACACAGTCATGCAAAATACAATGGCCTCAGCACTCGTATCACCCCAGCTAACCTAACTATCCCAGTCAAAAGGGTCAAAAGAGTCAAAAGAAGGTCAATCGCTAGAACCTAGTCCACAGTAGGACTATCAGGGGGAACCTCCTCCTCAGGATCCTCCTCTGGATCCTCCTCATCAGAGGTTGGAACTAAATCCATCACCTCATCCGCTAGCCTAGTAGCATCGGCTAAGATCCCAGAGGCCCGATCACGGACCTCCCGACCTAAACTAGTAAGTCGAGCCCTAGTACTCTGGAGCTCCTCACGAACAACGGCAGCAGTAGCCACCTCACCCTCAATCACCTCCTCGAGCTCGGCAATTCTCTCACCCTGAGCTCCTACCATCTGTCTAAGCTCGTCCACCTCTGCCTGCAGCTCTAGGTTGGCAGTCACCAACTGACGACGCTCGTCGTCCAAGGCTAGCACCAAATAGTTCGGGTAGGCAAAAGTCAACCTACACGGGCATCGGGGATATCTAGTAGCAGGTGCATAACGCACTCGAGCTCCTCCACTAAGAGCTCGGTAGTAGATAGGCCTAGGAAGCTCTACGTGTCCGTTACCATTAGCATGACCATTCGCATGGCCATTCCCATTAGCCACGGGAGTCCCATTTTCATTTTCCATCCCTGCAAAACAAGTACACTTTTCGGGTTAGAAATTTAATCATTAACTTGTATGAATGTCTCTTACGGCATGCCTAACTTAACCACTAACTTGCCCATGTACCACTTGAAACACCACTAAGTCATTCTGTCTCAGGCCTTAAAGGTAGAGTATCTAGTAGGTCTCCCATATAGATCTCTAACCTAGTGCTCTGATACCAACTGTGGCACCCCACTTCTCCCTAAGGCGAACCAAAGGGTATCCGCGGGACGCCTGCCCAGCTCTCGCCAGGACTCAAGCCGGAACAATTCAAGCTTAAATATAAATATCCAACAATACAAGCCTAATTAAGAAAGTCGCTTCCATAACAATATTCAATGGAACACCATGAGTACAAAATGCATCAAACATTACAGTCTTACATTAAGTCCCAAAAATTACATCAAGTCTCCAGTTATACAATAACCCAAGGTCTAGCCATGTACATTGAAAACCCTAAAACAAAAGTACATCCAAAAGGGGTTTTCCTCTAGTTCGCTCCAATCCATTCCTGTTAAGGAAAACAAATCTAAAGGGTGAGCAAAACGCTCGTGAGGCCAAGGAACACACATGCAAGCACACAATCCAAGTAACAAGCCCAAATAATGGATAAAGTAGTAATATGCGAGAAATTAGCAATTCAAGCAATAATGTGTAAACAGAAACAATTCAAGGATACAAGAGCTCTCAGGAGCTATTTTCCACTTGCACGATCCAAAACCTCCACGAATTGACACTCCGTCAATCGGGTAAGTTTTTGTCCGTAGAACTTCACTTATCATGTCCCCTTTCACCTTACATACCCCTGTATCGGGCCCGCCTGTCATTTATTGGTGGCGATACTGCATCGAGTATGCCAAGCAAGACCTCTCATTAGGTCAAACTTATTTTTCTCATGGTTCACCAAGGAGCCCGACCAAGCCCATGCCGGCTCAAGTCCAAGGTTAGCCAGTGAGAGTTGGGCGTCCCCCAAGCATGTTTGAGTGTCGAGGAGATTCACTCCAACGACGTATGCAGCCATAGCATACAATTTCATATCGTTCAAGCATTTAGCATTTTCAAGCATTTGATAATTTCAAGCATTTGGCAGGTTTCAAGCATTTCAAGCATGAGTCATTTATTTCGAATGAGAACGAGTGCGATAAAGTACACACTCGACTCCATTTTAAAAATCTCGTTTCGTGGATATCAGGTAAGCATGTATCGAATGCATATAGTTTCAACTATCCATGCACTTGACACTCACCAAGTTTTTCAAGTAGAAACGTCACTAGAGTTTCAAGCGTTCACCGTTGGATCCTCTTGAAGGTCCTCGTCGGTGCCTGAGCAATTAAATAGTAATCCATTACTTGGACTCCTAATTATCGAGGAAGATTGTACACTTGCACAGTCTAAGAAAATTCTCGTGAAAATGAGCCCGATTTATACGTAAATCAAGGCTCAAAGGTGGGATTTTAAGGTACAAGAGAAATCAGATTTTCACCTTTGAAATCGAGTGTACAACGCTCGAGTGTTATCGAGGGGAAAAGGAGAATTCGAAAAACTCCATTTCCTTAAGTTTCAAAAATTTCAGATTTAAGGGGTATTCTAGCAAAAATCATAACTCACTCTTCGTAGGTCCAAAATTAGAAAACTTGGTACCGTTGGAAACTTCTTTCAAAGGACTAAAAGTTTCTAGAAGAAACCTTTCTATGATTCCTAATGGAAGATATTCGAAAATTAGCTCAAACTCGCTGTTCAAAGCTTGTAAGGCAGTTTGGAGGTTGGTTTTTCGCCAACTTTGGAAAATCGGCAAAAATCACAGGATTCGATCTAGCCTTTGAATTTTAGAACTCTATTAGAGTTGCAAGCAATGTTTAAAATCCAACAAACGGAACAAGAATTGGAGTTTTGAGCATCAAGATATAGTAGCTCAAAGTTGGTGCGAAAACGAAGCTCACTGGGCAAATTTCCAGATTTGAAGCTGGAAATTTGCGACTCTAGTTGAGCATCGAAACGGATTCGGAATAACACCAAATTTGGCAGTATTATACTACCATATGAGGGCTATACCTCTACCAAATTTCATGGAAAAATTCCCTTGGAAAGCTAGTGAACAAAGTCAATAAAGTTTGTAAAATTCCTAAGGCAATCTGCCTTGCCTTTGCGTTTTTCTCTTTTCCAAACATTTGGCCAATGAATTTTCTCAAACATCATTCATTTATGAAGAAAAGGTCTGTGACACATCCAAGGTGCAATTTGGTAGGTGGTTGGTACCAAGAATTCGAAATAACAAGTCCCAAATCAAAGCTAAAGCATTAACTAGCCAAAAGAGGGTTTTCTACCCTTGAGTCAGTTTCGGATTTCGGCCACAACTCACTCAATTCAATTCCGAATTGAGTGTGGTTGGTGGCATTAGAAACTACATTCATAAGGCTACAATTTCTTAGAAGAAATCAGTTTCAAAATCAGTCCACAACCAGGTCATTTTTGGACATCACGTTGCTGCTAAAAACAGAGTCCCCTATGAGGACGTGAAACAGGGCAGTCGACTTTACAAGCTCAGTACAGATTGCTCAGATCGAATTAGAACTTGCATTTTATACCGTTGGAAAGATGGGATTGTCTAGTTTCCAGTGCCGCAAACGGCACTCGATTTCGACATCGGAGCAAAGAGTTATGGTCATTTAAATTCGCTGCCAGAACAAGTCTGGACACGTTTCCAGCCACGAAGAATTTTCGAAATCTAAACATTTACCCAACCAAATCAAGTGATTTTTGGTGGAAACATTCCACACAACCTATACAACATATTTTCATCAAAATTAAGTCAATTGGACCACAAAAAGCTACACCAAGGGGCACGGCAAAGGCAGGGCAGAACCGGCCCCTTCTTTCCTTTTGTTTCCTTTGAGTTTTCTTTCCACCTATCCACTTATAATCACTAGTTTAACCACTAAATCAACACAAACAACACCCAATATCATCACATCAGATCATCAAGTCCATTGTGGGATTTCATAGAGCCCACTCACAAGATTTTCAACAATATAGAAGTACCCACATGAAGCTACAAGCTTCCAAGTGCAATTTAACTTACAAAAGCTAAGATTTAAGAGTTGGATCTTCATTACCTCCTAGATGGTATTAAACCAGAATTTTTCAGTCCCTTTTTGCTCCAAGAAACCGTGAGGGTGAAGCTCCTTTCCTAGCCCAAGATGATCTCCAAGTGATTTGCTAGTTGTGGTAAAATTTTGGAGTAATTTGAAGTGAATTTGATGGTTAGATTGAAAGAAATGAAGAGGAAAGTTTCTTGCTCTTTCTTGCTTGAGAAGCTCGGCTGTTTGGATGAAGAAAAAGAGAGGAATGGCTGATGATAAAGCTTCTTGAGTAAGTTTGGTAGTTGGCAAAAGTCAACTCTTCAATCGCGCGCGCACGCGCGCGTTTCGTGCTCGATTCCTCTCGAGTTCGTTTCACTTGTGCACTAAACCTCTAATGCACTTATATTCATACTAATATGATTCACTCTTAATAGTCTAGAAATAAGGGTCTAAAGTCTCTCAATTAATCACGCGCGCGAAAACGCGTATTTCCGACTTGTGCGCGATAAAGCGAAATCTCTAAGAAATTCTTATAACGATTGTACCACTAACTATCACTTGAGTAGTTAAACTTGAAATTAACCACTTTAGGGCTAATGTATAAGTCTCCAATTTTCCAAACCTATTGTGCTCTCGAATCGATTATTATTTCCAAACGCGCAATCACTATTCACACGTAACAAGCATTCAAGAATTAAATTTCGAAACGAATCACTTTAAAAATATAAGCAAGACATAGTTCAATGTGTTTAGGTATAAAAGGGCTAGAGAATAATATTCGGAATATTTGGCCAAATAAATAATTAAATAAACTAGAATTTGGAGTTTAAAATGAGAAAATTGTGAGTCCTCACACTTCCTCCATCCAACTTACACCCACTCGGATCCGGAACCAAACACGTATAAAGAGACGATATTATTCGAGTATGCCTACCGAGATCTCAAAAGATCAAGCTATAATATTTCCCAAGGTTCACCAAGCTTCATCGACCAAGCCCTTGCTGGCTCGAGTTACGAGATTAGCCAATGGATTGGGGTGCCCCCCAGAAGTATAATTGGTCGACGAGACATCGCTCCAATCGACTTAGAATATACACGGCTCTGAGTCGGTATGAGAGGCACCTCCCACCCGAATAGGGTGTGGTACATGCTTCCGCTCAGATAATCGATCATAGTACTGAGTCGGTATGAGAGGCACATCTCACCCGGATAGGGCGTGGTACATGCTTCCGCTCCAAAATCACGAGTTAAACATGTTCATGTACAAGTACCAGGCATATATATTCATTTAGCAAGTATCATGGTAATCAGGAGAGAGAGAGGACGAGGACGATAAAGTACACCCTCGCCTCGGCAAGTTCATGTATAGTACTGTACACATATCATTTCAAACATATAAGTATTTAACATGCACTGGCACTCACCACAAGTCAAGGGTAAGATAAGAAGTGAAGCGAGTAGTCAGACGAGCTCTTCGGTGTCTTCGTGACCACCTGAGACATGTAACAATCATAATTACCTAAGTGTTCGACCAAGGTTACAAAAAAAACATTTTCTCGCTACCCCCTCTCTAGATCACGAGTTCGAGTCAAGTCAAAAGAAACTTTTCTCGCTAAAACATTGAAATGAATGCTCAAAGAGAGCTTCAAAAGTCGGTTTTTGATTCAAGTCGTGGTAAGTAAATCTCAATCCAAGAGAAAGTATCATTTTCACTTTTGGCATGAAAATCGAGGAAAAAGGTAAATGGTTTTCATTTTCCCAAAGCTTGAAATCTGACATCCAAACTTTAGAAGGTAAAGAGT